>PNEQ01066518.1:0-35753 GCA_003012365.1 Medauroidea extradentata | reverse complement strand
CCTCCCCCCCCCCAACACAAATCCTGGCTACGTCACTGACGCGTTGGGACTTATAAGAAGTAGGGCTGTTGGGCATATTTTCAACTTGAGGATCGTTCAAATGCTAACTAACCCGGGTAAAGTTCTCAGGGCCTAATACGTCACGGGGATGGCTTCGCGATAAACTCGTGGTTACCGTCCTAGGTGCGGAAAAAATGTAAACATAGATAGCAAGGTCGTTAGAGACGGTTACACACAACTTTTCTCAAGGACAGGAATTGGTAGAGGAATATAATATTGTCCTTTATGACGGAACCATTCCAGCATTTGTCTGGAGTGATTTCGGGAAACCACGGAAAACAAAAATCAGTGTAATCGGGGCTGTGACTCTAAAGCGGTTTTCACAATAGAGCGACATGTCGCTCAGCGACGAGCGTCATCCAATCAGAGTCTTGACGCTAGCGACTGGCGTCGAGAACATTGCACGACATTGGATTTGACGCGCATTGCTGGCGACAGATACAAAGAAGAAAAGTTGTTCACATTTTAACACTCGTGCAACTATTTTTCAGGTTAGAACAAAGTTAAAACCAGTTCTACGCTAATAAGAATACATTAAAATACCGGTAAAAGTAACTGATATATTTCTCTTACTTTATTTTTCGGTTAGAAGTTTAACCTCCGCTTTCTGTTTGATAATTATTTATTTAAATTGATGCGAGTATAAACAGATTGCCATTCCTTTATTTTCCATTTCGTTGTGGAAATGTCAATTCAGTTAAAAATTGCTGCTGTTTTTGGACATATTTTTGAGCTCTTGCTAAACCTTTGCAGACGCAATTTTTGTCTCCGTATTACTTTAAAAAATTTATTTTTGTTAATTTGCTTTTGGACTCCTCCCCCATTAGCTTTTTTTTTTCACATATGTTCTGAAACCATTCTTCCTTATACACTGTTTGCTGTAAATACAGCAAGTTGTCAGATGGTCACCAGGGGGCCGATTAAATATCGCCTTTTATGGGTGCATCGCGAAATTTGCACCTGCGTTGCGTCTGGTTGCCCTACCTTGGAATTATATACTCACGTAATGCCACAGAAGAAGCATTTAACTTGCTCTGCATTTGCGTTGCGCTGCGTCGGTGCATATAGAAGGTGGCGATTTTTAATCGGCCCCCAGGGCGGAAGCGATAAGGACGACACAGCACGTTCATCACGCCTCGCCGTGCCATCTAGGTTTGATTTATTTATTTATTTATTCAGCATTCAGTTGAGCAATTACATGCAACTGTACAGTTCACTGAATTGGCGTGCTGTATTCTCGCCGATATTTCGTCTCTACGTCACATTAAGAGGCCTCCCTAGATAGGCTGCGTTTGTGTGTGTGTGTGAGTGAGGCAGGAGCGGTAAGGTTGCCGTATAATGCTAATGCATTTTCGCCTCTCCGCGCAAGCCCCTCATATGGCGTGCAGTGCTTTACAACTATCCTTTTTCTGCTAAGGGACTTTAAGCGGTGACCACATTACTTTATTTCTGTCCAGCATAGTTCAAAGCCTAACACTTGTTTATATATACTTTTGTTTTTCGAGTCCGGTTGTTATTTTTACAGTTATGGCAGTCCGAAAACCCCATTTTTGGCCATTTTGTGGAGCCCGAAAATGATGTATAAAATAAACGTGCTGAATTTTTGAAACTATAGTGACATATTTTGAAGTGTGTGTTCTTTTCGTATATGTACACATATAATAAGTGTTAAGCAGTTTCGGCAAAAAAAAAAAAAAAAAAAGAATAATCGCAACTCGCTGCAACGCATTGGAAGCACTGGTAGTGATCCTATCATTTAATGACGTAACATATATATTAAAAAAGATTGCATCAAATAATTTAATTGTAAAAAAAGTCTCGAAAACACATTTTCTCAATGTTCGGCTACAAGAAAACAGAGTTTAAAGATTGCTTTAGGACCACAAAGGGCAATGTTCTTTGACTGCTATTTCTAATCAGATGTCACACACGTCGAGTAGTTGTCGAATAAACCAAAACGTCTATCGACCGAATCTTTTGACACTGCACGGCGGCTGTCAGTAGAGTTTATATCTACACGCAACTGTATAATACACCAAAAATATAGTCATCTGACAGGGTGTCCGGCGACCTGGAAAACCTGGAAAAGTCAGGGAAATTTGTGAAAATTCTGGAAGTTACTGAAGTTGTATAGTTACTTGCCAACTGTTAGGTATGCCTGTAAGTGTTACCGGTTGTACTCGGGCTCTAAGCTTAACTGCGTTTATTTGAATTAGAGTTTACGACAAAATCTCATTATTTTCCGAATAAAGTTGGTGAACAAGCCTACTCCGAACCAGTAGTTACCTGTATATTTTTATAGCGTCAGAATATTTCGTACTACTTGTCACCGAGTTGTGATTATTATGTGACACACCTCAGTCTAAATGTTCTTAGGCCTTTTAAAGGTGTTAAATTTAACCTTTATTAAATGCTTATTTTGTACCAGTCCAGTTAATAATGTCAAAACAATTTGTGTTGAAGATGTCATTGCTACCTCGAATATCTTTTAGTGGATCAATAATATTTTGTAATACAGTAAAGCATTGCTTATTAGACATAAATGGGCCATCAGAACATTGGAGATTTAAAGGAAAAAAACTATTTATGTTAAACTGTGTCCTATTTTGCAACAAAACGATAGGTATTGGTCAGGAGTAACAAAAAATAAAATTCAGACATTCTAGTGACTTAAGTATGTCTTGCCAATTGATACGTTTATTTCTATAATGTAGCGAAGGATAATAAGGAACATTGGATAAACAAAGGTCAGGTAAATAAAACTATATGTATTTACTGGAATTGCAATTTTTGAAACGATAGTACTGTAGGAGTCAATTATAGAGCATATTTAGTTGTACTGCGGTAATTTTATTCTCATAATGTATAAATAAAGGAACGGTCACATCCGTTATACTGCGGGATCCCTTTCCTGCATGTGTCACGTCCCCCAACATGAGTGTTGCAACGGGCTTCTACTGTATTTGTACATTATGTATTGTTTTAATTTTTCTGGAAAATTTTCATTTTCTGTTGGAAATCCTGGAAAAGCCTTGTTTGCTGGACATCCTGTCTGATCACATAATTCAGTACATGTCCTAAGCATTGCCATCTGATCAGTAAGCACAATGTATTTATACATTTAATTGCTTTAACAAGCTAATGGCTGAGGCTTATATGATCATGGACAACATAATAACCCAGGTGTAAAACTTTAAATTGTGCAGTGAAAATGTTTTCTTGCTGGTCAAGCTACACTGGCATAGGTCGTTCACGATAAAGTTGAGCACTGCTTAAAATTTTCTTTCTGCCAATTTGTAACCACCTTTACTATTTTCAGTATGATTAACTTCCATGTAACTAAAACCCAGTGTAAACTTTTCACCACACTCAAAACTTTAACATAAGTTATGACCCCAATAAATTATTGCTTATGTTATAATTATTGGGTAGTGCTTAGTTTACTGTGAACAGTCTATATATTTTTCAAAAAGTAACTTATTAATATGTATAAGTAAATTGGCTAGTCGGTATGAAGAAAAGTTGTATAATGAACATTTTGTAATAATATTGAATTTGGTGTGTTAATTTAGGATAAACCATCAATATTTAACTGTATGAGTATGTTAAAATTTGTTGTGATCTATATGAGTATCCTATCATGAACCCAGTACTAAGGAGCACCTAGCTCATCATCTGAGTCCAGCGGGTTCAATAAATTAAATAAATTGTGAACTTAGAATAATCTTGCGAATTAATACAGAAGCTATTGCCGTTCACATTTCTGGTGCACTTGGTGGCTTGTCGAATGAGGCCGTAAGGCGTTGAAGATCAGAGCCAGTCTCTCTCTCTCTCTCTCTCTCTCTCTCTCTCTCTCTCTCTCGTGTGACCTCGGTAGGCTGGAGGAATGTGGGTAACATTCCTACATGTCGCCACGCGAGCTTGGACCCGAATTGTGTGCGCGCGCCTGTAATGGAGCATGTGTACTTCCAGTTATTCAAATCCTCTCTTTCTTAATGCATACTTCGGTAGTTTTTTTCCCACAGTATTGCAAAGAACTCGAATAAATTTTATCAGAATTCTTCGAAAATTTCGACACTGTGTAGTTATATAACACACACGTACGTAGGTTTTTCGCGAAAAAAAAAAAATTATTTTGGAGATTACTTAACATCATTTCATATACTTCGGTAGGCTGAAACCAGATTCACAGTAAATTTAGATATGTTTGTTGGCAAGCAACTTGAAGGATCTTACGTGGCTAGTAAGCCTCAGACAAATATGTTTTGACTGCTAAAATCAAGACTATTGGTTTTCAAGTGTACTATTGGTGAATAAGCTATTCCACTAGGAAAATCTTACGAACGTGGTTAAAACGAACCAAAATTGCCCCGGGAGTTTTTGTTCTGTAAAGAATGAGGGGGAAAAAAAGTTCCTAGATGTTTTGATTTTTAGATGACAGTACACTGGTATTATGTTATTGTTAAAAGAAATATCTATGGTACTAGGTTATAGTAAACATAAGATGACGCCAGTCACACTGGTATGGGGCGTAACCTTGGGTCAGCTTTCAGAAATGTAACTTTACCAGTAATACGCAACATGTGACGGTGGCATTTTATTTATCAGTATTTGTAAAATGTTATGTCAACACAATCAACACAAGAAAATAAGTCTGTGTTAAAAAACACTTGTATTCTCATAAAACCACAAATTCAGCACAGATGAAAAACCCGCAGGTTTCGTGAACCATCAAAACCAGAGTATAGGCTACATGCAATTGAGTGCGACATGACCTAGAGCAGAATTGTCTCCTATCAGCCCAATTATGTTGGACGCTGCTACATTTGCACGAGTACGCAAACAACTCGACGAAAAATGGTGCATGGAGTGCCACAGATGTCTGCAAACAACATATGAGACACACTTGTGTAAAGTGTGTCCCGGGACGGAATGACACACAGGTTTTTACTTGCTCGTTTAATAGACTGCACATGTTACTTTTTTTTATAACTGACTGAGAGCGAACACAGTTCTTAGCAATTTTATAACCACAAATACAATTAACTATTAGTTTTGTTTTGATTCATTTTAATTTTCGTCTAAAAGTGTATATTCCATGTCGTTAACTCAAAGGTATTTTAGTCATTAAATGGCGTTTTGTGCATTACTGTTACTTAATCGATTGTGTGTGTCATTGCAACTTGCCAATTTTGGTAATAGAAGTAAAAAAAAAGTTTTTAAAAGTATATTGTAATTAGAAAACAAGTAACATTGAAGTGTATACCTCGCATTTGCGTATGTTAATAAACCCCACATAGGCTATTTACCTCCCACCACTACAGTTCGGGTTCAATTTCCGGTATGGTCCCTTTTCGCATATGGGAAATGCTGGCCGGTGAGTGTTCTCGGTGCATTCCCGTTTTTCCAAACCTTGCATTCCGTTGCTACTTCATACTCTCTGCATACTATGATCAGCGCATCAACTGTGGTTGTGGTGCGCCACGCACATACTTTTCTATTTGAGACTGATAGTCGTGTTTCCGAAATGTGTATATATTGAAACAACATGCTCTTCAAACAGTGCTGATGGTTTTTTTTTTTTTTTTTTTTTAGTACGACATTCGTATTAGAAACATGTATTGAGGTTCCTCAAGAGTGTCTAAAAATGACACTTTGTAGACTTATCTTCCTGGAAAAAATAAAATTACAGTGTTACTGCTTAAGTTTCATAGAAAGTAAAGTATTGCTATGAAAGCGCTGCGCGCTAATTTAGGCTCGTGCACATAAAAGTGATATCATTAGAGATAATGATTTATCGCGGGAAAACTTGCCTGTTTGCTGGGTTTCAACGTACGTTCAGCATATCAAAATTTTACTGGATTTCGCTTGTCCGTGGAGCTGTTACCCTATTTGACTGAGCCACTAAAAATCCCGCTATTGTAAAATTTTATGACTGTTATTGGTTTGCAGACAACTACGTTGCGTCAGACGTATGTAACCCAATCAAACACGTTGCAAAAACAGCGGTTTCAAAGGTATGTTGCCACAAAAAATTTTCGCGATAGATCATCCTCTCTAGATATATCATTATTGACTGCCTATTTTAAACTGTCTCCAATATCAACGCGTTGTAAAGCTAAATATTGGAACTTGGAAGGCATAAATAAGTTTGTTTTCTTACTCTGTGAGCATGCATTTTGTCACAGTTATATTCCTGGAGCATAATTTCTAGTACCTGACTGTAAGGTTCAGGCGTCATTTGAAACGCGTTACTCTTGAAATGTTTGCGGCTTTGATGTTTGTCATCCTAATTACCTCTGCATGCGGTATTGCGTAGAGTCAGTGATTTTTGGTGAAAATAATTCTGCAACAATTTGTTTCAATGCCTTATGTGCACTCCTGTTTCTCTGCTTCATGATCAGTAATTGGAAGTTTTTAACTTTCGGCATCTCGGAATCCTACCCGCAAATCACGTAGGACGTGTGGTGTCGCGGAAACATTGTTCTGGTTGGTGGAGTCAGATGAGCCACGCCTCTTTCCAATTATATTCTACCAATAACTACGAAGCAGTGTTGCAAGTGTGCATATAAGGCATTGAAACAAGTTGTTGCAGAATTCTTTCACCAAAAATCACTGGCTCTATGTATTGGTTTCAGTTCAGTTATCTATTGCATTTCAAGAGGTCAGGTTTGGCGCTAGTTTTCATTGGCCGGATCGTGTGAATTGTGACTCGTGAATGCAGCGACTACGAAAGTACGTTTTATTCCACATGTGCAGGGACACCTGTTTTTCGCGAAAATAATTTTTTTGCCTCACTTTGTTTCGGTGCCGTACGTGCACATCTGCAGTTCTGCTTCGTGGCCAGTGATTGGATATTTTAACTCTCACGAGCCTTGGGATTCTACAAGCAAATCACAGACGTCTGTTGTTGCAGGAACGTTATTGTAATTGGCGCAGTCAAATGAGATACGACTCTTCACATAGACACGATGCCGATAACCATGAAGCAGGAATTGCAGATGTTTACGTAAGTCACTGAAACAAATTGGGGCGAAATTCTTTTCGCAAAAAACAGGCGTCCCTACACATGTGCCCGGTGTGTTCATTGCTATAGAGATTCTACCAAAGGTTAGATCGATGCTAGCGCGTACCGTCGTTGCCGAGTATGTTGCACAAGTCACTGTCGCCCTTACTAATTCTTAGCTGTTGAGCTTCCAAAGCACAGAATAGCTTTCAAGGAATACTGTGTCCTTAAGAGGCTGCGTCACCTCTTTTCTTAGTATTCATTTTCGTTTAATAAATGATGTGGCAAATAACCGGCAATGTTTCTGTATAGAAACGTTACATTTTACTATTAAATGCATATTATTGGATGAAATCTGTACTGTGAGTTATTTAGTGTTTATTATTTTGTGAGAGAGTTTAATTGTTCCATACGTACGCTTTAATTTATCGAATACAGTGTACGTACACTGTAAAAAAACTTCCTAGAATGTTTAGGAAGCAATTAACCTAAACGTAATATGGGACAGTTACCATACTTCTTTCTTGTAAATATACAAACTTTTACATTTGTTGCTATACAAGTCTGGTAACTTTAGTACACATGCGACTGTTTTATTAAAAATGTTTAGGATAGCTACAATGGATGTCTGGTAAACAATTTTACCATACCTACTTTCTTAGTGATCCTGTACGCACGTGTGGCAAATTTACAAACTATTCTTTGCAGTGTAATGAAAGGTAAAGTAATTAGCTACGTGCCTATCGAAGTATTTTCAGTTAAATCTTGCCGAATTTTTGATCAGGAAGGAATTAAGAAAAATTCATCATAATTTACACGAACTCGGAGGTTGGCAATTTTGAATTTATTTATTTTTCAACATTATTTTTGGTTCGGATTTATTTCTGAAAATACAATTTCATTAGAGCTTATATATACATATATAATATATATTTTATGTGTGTATGTACAATATATATATATATATTATGTGTGTATATACAATATATATATATATATATATATATATATATATATATATATATATATATATATATATAATGTTCTGCAAACACATCTTCGTTCCAGGAAAGGTATGAAACTATTTATATACGCCACGTTTTTATTTTAAGTCAATCACACGGCAGAGGAAATAATTTAGCAATCACGAGTCTCAAGACAATGCTCTTTTTGTTTTTGCTGTTTATGCGATATTTTTTTTTAAACTTTAAAAAGAGCAGATACCAAAAATCTGTCTGGCAGTTTTGTTTAAAATAGTTTTTGCCGTGATAGCTATTTTTTTTTTTTCAAAACAAGAAATTATAGGGTTTTGACCGAAAAGTCAACCAGAATTTCGTTCAATTACATAATTAGTTAAAACCATAGTATTTACTGCCTTGAAAAAATCAGCCAACATGGAAAAGATTTTAAACAAAACTGCGAAACTGATTTTTGATATCTGCTCTCGTTTCTGCGTAAAGAATTAATATCGCTAAAAAATATTATCAAGAGAGTATGGCATTAAAAGGAGAAAAGTTCATCCTAGCATCTGTAGTTCATTCGTTTGTCTTTCGACTGGACTAAGTGCTATTGGGACCAAGAAGCGCTCAGACTCTTACGGCCGACGCTAGCTCTCTCAACACTTGCTACATCGCCTCTAAGCGCAGTGCGCTCTCTTGGCGTCTGTCTCCTGCGTGAATACTTCTCTTAATTGACGTGGCGTGAAAGCCGATGCGCAGTGCAAGTATGTTGAAGCAGTCGCCTCGATGTATCTGCTATAGGTCGCGTGTGTCGGCCTACTTGGCCAGTCGCCATACTCTCTGCCCGGCCAGACTTGCCAGTGTTCTGTCCGTAGTGCACTTGTGAACACGAATAACTCGCCGCTCAAACACCACGCACACCAACACACCAGACTTCACCGAAGACGACTGAAACTATTGACAAGTAACGCCAGCTCCATCTCCTGTATGGCGAAGTCTTGCTGGAGAAATCGTTGTAGACTTCCAGCAAAAGACACAGTCATCGCCACCCACAACATCCGAGGCTGCCACCAATTACTTTCAGCAAATGTACACCATAACATTATTATTAGTCTTCTTGACGTGGCTTTTTGCTGGAGGCACTGCTCTTTCCTCACTAAATTAAAAATAAAAAAACGAATCAAGAGGATTAAGTACGAATTCCATAAATCACAATAGAAAGCTCAAATAATAACAAATTAAATAAATATTTTCGTAACATAGTAAAAAATATCTTCATCTTTGGTCAGATCCAATTAATTGAATTAAGTCAAACATAAACATAAAAATCAACTGGTTAGTAATATTAATTTGCGTATGTCAAAAACTCGCCGCTGAGACTAGAGCCGTTTAAACTTGCGAACAGACGGTTAGGGTAAATGCGTTAAAAACTCTAAACTAAATGGGCCGTTTATGTCACCGTTGAACTGTACATATTACAACGGATTGTAAATCCGCTTATATTTCCGAAACTGGTCATGTTTACAGTGTTCTTATCTACGAAAATAAAACATTGTAGAGACGAACTGCCATGGAATGAGCAAGGATAGAGATATTCGTGTAAATTACTATTTGATCATAATAGAATACTCCAACTTTGGATGACTATGTTACCAAAACGGTCAAAGAAACTGCGGAACAAAGAAGTTTCTGTAGACGTCTACATAAATGTCAAAGTGACAACCACGCGCAGCCCGAATCATATCTGCGCGATACGCGAACTCGTTCCACATGCTTGTCAGCCTGTCCGGTGTTACGATTTAGAATGTGTCTGTAACTCTCGTTTTTAGGCCAGCAGTCGTAGCCGGCAATGGTGGACGAAACGCATGATCTTTTATGTGGGGTAACATGGGCTTCTGGGAGCAGTGATGAAGAGGCGGGTCACCAGTTGCTCCGCGACCTATCCAGCTTCTGCGCGCTAGAGACTTAAAAACGACGAAGACATAAGGGTGACCTTGAAGTTCGCATATAATGCCACATCGCCTCAACGGTCCAAGCGCTGAACCAGTGTGCTAGCTTCCCGCCGGACAGTTTTTACTATGGGACACTTAACGATATCATTTTATTGGTGGAAACTTTGCAGCTAAGTTCAGTGCAGGTCGCAATCTGAGATTCACATACATCCCGTTAGTACAATTTCAAATACGGAAATCTGGAAAGGCAATTTTTTTAGATGAGTCGAAGGGCTTAGGAACAGTGTTTTTAATAAGCACTGTGCCTTATCAATGAGGTTCCGATCTTGTCTGAAGTTTTTCTTTTCGTTCGTCGGCACATGGTCACACGTGGAATATTTTCGTAAAAAAATCTGTTTGCTTGCATACTGCAACGCATTTGAATCGTGGAGTAGGCGGTGCCTTTAAGGTGGAAACACAATGTGTGTGTTGTCTAATAATTGCAGAAGCTGTCCGGTATTGGTTTATAGTTAGCGATGATGGTTAGAGGTGATTTGTCGCGGGAAAACGTGACTGTTTGCTGGGTTTCAACTCTCGTTCAGTTTACCATAATATTACTGGCTTTCGCTTGTACGTGGAGCTGTTGCCCTATTTGTCTGAGCCAATAATTATCCCGCTATTGTAGTTCTAGTGCCTGTTATTAGTCCGTAGACAGCTACGTTGTGTCAGACGCACATCACCCAATCATATGTGTTTCAGTTAACTACCGCGATTTCAAGGCTATGTTGGCACAAAACCTTAACGCGATATACCATCATATCTATAGTGTATTTGATGCCCGTTGTAATGGTGGGAAAAACTCCAACACCAGCGTTATAAACTGTTTCTATTATAATCTTAATCTTGGAATAAAAAAAAGTCCGGGGTAGGTGAAACATATTATTGTATGTTCTTTTATTAAGTAATCGTGTGCAGCACCAAATCGGTGTCAGACGTAAGTTGTATTGGCGGAAGGAAGAATAAGTAAAACATGAATTACCAGCGCTGTGTTGGTGATCCCAGCTCGGCGTACTTTTTAATGGGAAAAGTTTTATTTATTGAAAAAGTTACGTGGTCTCGGCCTTTTGCGAACCATATCTGTTCTACAGTAGCGTATACTGACTGGTCACGGCAAAGTGAGCACGATTTTAAAGGCACTGTGAAAATGTTTTCTTTAAGCAAATTTCTATACTCTCTCTACTTGCTAACAAATATTCTGCAAGCGTCTAAGGTTAAAATAAAATAAAAAGTAATTTGTTAATAGTCGCCAAAAGGTTATGCAGGTTTAGAAATATGATACAATATATAACTTTGCTTGATTTTTGCAGTTTTGAGGTCGTAAATGCTAAAATACGAATGCTTTATACACATTGTCTGCTTGAGTTCTTGCGAGCAATAAAATAATATTCCAAGCTGGTTTTGGTTATTCCCTGGTTATTGTGGCCGCCTGCTCAGGCTGCCGAGGAATAGGCAGATCTTCGGTCATTACGAGTGAATTCTAAAACAGCTTATCTCGCACGACTGAAGTCTTCTGAGGAATAGTAGTCGAAGAACGTTACACGTGGTTACACCCTTTTCAGGTTCACCTCTACTCATTTAAACATTTTTTTTTCTAGCTGCAGAAAATGGATAAATATGGGTATTTTTGTTGTCCTTTTTATTTGTGAGAACCTTGGTGCAGAATCTTTTAAATATGTTCACGTATCAAAACTGTGTGTAGTTTTGTGTGTACGGCGCAGTGTTCGTTTTATAGACGTGACTTGTGACATTTTCCTCTTGGAAAAAAAAATTAGCTCTCCTAGTCTTCCCGTAGCGACAAGACTGATTCAAAATTGGCTACTTATGGGGACATTCAAATAACATTATTATTGGTCATATGATGAGGTTATTTTGTGTACAAAATGTGGAAATAATGATGTGTGTTTTTAAGTATTTTTGCTTATGGCCTATAATATCTAGGGCCTAATTGCAGTGTAAATTATTTCATTCGAGTAAGTCACTTGGTTTTTTTGTAATTCCTAGGTTCCCTATCCTGAATATTCTGACTTTGACGTCCCGCTATGGAAAATCTATGAAAGCTAAACAAATTTTAGACGGGGAAAATGTAGTCGCAAGTAACGTGTATAAAACGAACTCTTACGCCGTGTGAATATGAAATTACGAATTTTTGCCTCGTAGACACCCTTAAGATGTGTATAGCCGTGTACAATTCAACATTATATTTAGTATTTCATAATAAAATGGTCACCGCCGAATGCCAATAAATTCGAGTTGATGGTGAAAAGACTGCACGCCAGTTCATTAGATTTGCGCTTAGTGGTTAGAGGAAGCAGATATGCGTTGAATGTCGACCTTATTAGCACTTCCGCATTTCAACACTTCGAACGTTCTAAATAATCTAAGCGGGTGGAGTGTCAGATAATTTTCTTGTACCACTTTTGTTTTCGAGCCATGACATTTATTAAAGTTGTTTTATCAAAATTTTCTCTTTGACAAGGCATAGTAATTCTTGATAAACTGTTTGACATAAATAATAATGGGATGTTTAATTAAATTGTCAGGCAGAATCATTGCAAAATAATTGTAGATAAACGTTCAAGAATGCTCTTGCAATGATTCTGCATGACAAATTAATGAAAGATAACATTATTATTTATGCCAAGAAGTTTACCAAGAATACATCCTATGCTTTGTCGAAGAGGAAATTTTGATAATACAATTATGAGTAAATGTTAATTTAAGAGTGCGTAGTAGATAAATAAACGCTGAGAACATCAATTGATTTCTACAATTTTTTCGATGCCAATCTAGATAAAATACTCAATGACAATCCTAGATAAAAGTATTTGTCTACTTTCGGAGTAAATATACTAATATATACTAATATTACTAATTCGTTACGCGTGATCTCTTGCGTTGTAGTTAAATGCACTATGTTCCGGAGTCAGAGATTGTGCCTCTGAAGTTCGTAACACTGGAAACAATTTAGTTGAAAACGTTGGCTAAAACAATTGTCTAGGGTTGCTATTGTTTAATTTTCGCAAGTTGGTTTCAAGGAACATGCAGTTATAGAAAGGTTGAAAGTGAATAAGAAAGTCGGGGGGGGGGGGCGTGTTTATGCTTGGTCGCGGTCGAGCTGATCGCCTTGACGGGTTCAAGCCGCACGCCCGGCGCGAGGTCGCGAGCCACATGACGTCGCCCGAGTGTGTGCCCGGCCGGAAGTGTCTCGACAGGAAGTGCCAGCCCCACTCGAGTGAAACGCTCGTCGGTACCTCCTCCGCGTCGACGTGACGTGAGCCTGCACCAGACCTCCGCTGTCGGGTCGCTCTGCAGCGTCAGTGCATCCCTAGATAGAGCAACTGTCGTTGAGTTGGGGCAGTCCTGAAGAGTCGTAACAAGATACCGGAAGAATTCGTGTGTTTACTGCCCTGTAGGATAGCCTACAAGAATATCTGGGTATTCAAGCAGACAACAGCAGCTCATTGGCTGGCACAGTGATATAGTTGGCAAGCGATAAAGTGAACACTTCTGAAGACTGTATTTAATATTGTTCTCAACTACCAGTTACGAATTATAAAATATAAATTATTTTTTTTCAATGGTTTCGTCTACAATGTACGCTATGGAAAAGTTATATCTGCTAGCAAGTTAAAACTTTATTTTAATAAATGTTAATTGAACAATTTGCTTGGACATACAATATGTAGAGAACAATAACTAAAAATAATGTATATTATGACCTCTGAACTACACATTCTAGTACGGTACAATCTGTACTTATTTATTATTATTTAGGGTGGTTGGTTTACATTGAAATGTGCATGAAACTTTAAATTGTGTCAGTAAAATAAACTAGAGTTTCAGAATTGCTAAGTTTATACCAAACCACACATAACACGTGATTGAGGCTGCATTTAGGTTCTTTTTCACTGTTGGCAAAGCGTCCTCCCAAGTTGTATCGAATACGTCAAGGCCCAGTTAGGAAACTGCAGTTGTTTGAATTCTAGTCTGTTACCCAAAAGAACATTATAAATGTAGTGATTTAGCGGGTTTTCTTGACGTCTGCAGAGACTGTGTCCCATAAATAGCGGTACTCGTAAAAAAATTTTCGTTTGAAAAAATTCTGTTTTTAGGATTGTCTTTAATTAATTTTTTGCAGATGTGTTTGTAAAGATCTGTAATATAGAAATTAAGGATTTTATCTATGTTTAGAGATGATGGTATATCGCGAAAATGTTTTGTGCAGACATACCCTTGAAAAAACTGTAGTTTCATGTGACATGTATAACCCAACGTAGCTGTCTGCAGACCAACAATAGAAATCAAATATTTCAATAGCGGGATTCTTATTGGCTTAGTAAAATAGAGCAACAGTTCTACGTTCAAGTGAAAGCCAGTAATCTTTTCATAAGCTGAACGTGCGTTGAAACCAGCACACAGTCAAGTTTTCCCGCTATAAACCATCATCTCTAGCTATGGTCCATGTAAAGAAATGAGTAGGTCACTCTTACAAGATATGCGTAAGTTTCTAGGGTTCAGCAACCTGCCGGCTGGACTCCGCAGTTCTGTGTACATTAAACAGTACAATCTGACCTTGCTTGTTTGTTTGTCCCTGTGCTGATGCTTCAGTGAGTTGCCAGTTGTAGGTGTTAATATCTGATAACGTCGGCGGCAGTTATCTCTGAGCTCCAAGGACGAGTTTAATAAGCAGTGACGCAATCGCTTAACTACTTTACATGGACATTATGTGATTTCTATGTGAACTGCAAAATTTCTGGCTCTATCTCCAATGAGATTGGAGTTCGTATGTAACATGTGCACACGTGACCGTTTTGCCTTTTGTACAGAATGTCCAGAAACAAATAATAAGTACAACACGCGAATCTTGGGCTAAAATAGAGACGAAAATGTTGTACGGTGGCATTTTATTTTCACAATGTGGCAACAAGCATTATACATACTCTCCTCTTGCGCTTCTGAGCAGTCCAAATATGATTTTATGTTTACTTGACTTCATGAAATAATACCTGATCGTGGAGCGCAAGAGGGGACTATTTCCGTGCAGTGTTGCCACTTTGCGCAGATGAAATGTTGTCGTATATTTTGCCATTAACATTTTAGTCTCCAATTTAGCCCAGAATTCACTGGTGTGATTTTAGGCGTTTATTTATGGACGTCCTACAGATCCACGATCGCTCATTTATTGCGTTATTTTTTAAGGCATCCATGTTTGTCACTGACTGCTACCAGCAAAGGTAGGGACAATAGTTTGATATGTTTTCCTTAAAATATGTACTCTTACAATATTGGAAGACTGACAGTTTGTATCGTTCTGTTGGAACGCTGCATACCGTTACTTCATGACGTGTGATTTTGGTGACCAATACAGAACTATAATTACATATTGGAACCGTCGTATGTTTTAGGACAATTATCTGGACGATTCTCTAGGCAAGTGTAACAGTTTTAACGCCCGGCTTTAGTTAAATAAACTTATGCCAATGGCAGCAGTAGTGGTCTACAACGCGATTATTCGACAAGGTTTGGTGTGTGGAGATCGCCCCCACCCTCCTCCTCTGAAGATTCTGGTGCAGGCGTGGATTACAGGTTGTTTAGTCGCGTGTGTTATCGTCGTGTGGGGGTAATTCCTTACGGAAAATCATTGCGAAACTGCCGTTTGTCCGGGTAGAAAAAACAACAAAAAATTGTGTTTATTTTTATTAAAAAATATATATAAACAAATTAACCTGTAGCCATTAGACCTGGACGTCGTTTCCGCCGTTTTCGTAATGTTTTTCCGTAAAGGAAATACCATACAGCAATTAAAGAAACGTCTCCAAAAGTGTGCAGCATAAGTTAGGAAGCATTATGTTAACTAACTGTAAACGCCGACTGTGCTTCTCAGTTTCGAACACCGTGAAGTCGTCAGTAACTTCTGCATTGTTTCCACGTCGGCTGTGTAAACACCCGAGGGAGGACTGTAGACCGGAGAGTCGATGGCTCCGTGCCAGACGTCCTTGCGGCCAGTTTTAGTTGCAAGTGTATCTCGTAGACACCTCGATGTAGACACGTATAGGGAGTGGCATGCGAGCTTGCTTACCAGTTTGCTGTGTTTAAAGATTGTGTGGTAGATACACAAAGGCTAAAGACACAGTTTCAAATTTACACTGTTTTGAAAACCAACCCCACCTAAGACGATATTAGACAACCGTGTCAGAAAACGTTTACCCAGAATGATGCACTTGTTAAACGTAATCTGTTGCACCGCCATGAAATGTACAAGATTTCGGCGTCAGCAATTATTGTTCTTCAGAAATATGAGACTGCAGAAAAATTTCTGCTCAGAAAGTTTGTAAAACCTGTCTAAAAGTTTTTTTATTGGCTTTGAGAAACGGAAATGCTTTTAGCTCTGAATTATGCACAACTCCCTCTTAAGGGGTAATGACACCTGCCACCTTGGATTTATCTGTTTCTTCTCGATAACTTCTGTTCCAGTCGATGTATAAAAATTTTTGTCACGAAAAGGCATATATATGAACTTAATCGATTTTCTGTAATTGCTGGAACCATAATTTATGCATTATTTTGCAACGGGAAACAGCTGAAAAGGAAAACTTGCTTTATTTACCAGAGCGACTACAGAGGCCGCAACATTAACAGAAACAATGCCATATGGATTCCAAAAAGTGAATGAAACAATAAACTATGCCTTGTCAGCGTGAAAAAGTAAAACAATGTGTTTATTCCCTGATTTATAAGAAATACCGTAAAACCGATCTTACAGGATCAATCCCCCTTTAGGGGTTAATGTGTGTGTTTTAATTTTAAACTTGTGATACTACGTTTATTTAATTTATCAACATATTTGAAGCTGCATAACTTGTAGGCCTGCTTTAAATTTTTAGAAATTAATTTTTATTAATGATACCCGGAACATATTTTCGTATGGCAACTACAAAAAAAAAAGTATTAAAATTATTGTTATTTCTTGTGTTAATAAAAGAGCTGAAAACTATAAATGTATTGAGTTACGTGGAATCAAATTTAAAAAAATGTTCTCGCTGAGATTGTAAAATAACCATAGCATAATTTTGTCGCAAAAAGTAAATATTTCGACAGAAAACATCGGTTCTTTCCGGGCACGTACTGATATGTCTAAATCAGTAATACTAGTACATGAAGTCATTAAGTGAAGCTTTTATTATAATTCTTTCCTTCACTGATAAAAATGTGATTATTTGCTACGAACGAAACTTCTCCGTTTTAGGGCTGCGTATTACGTTAGTTTTCCTGTTGGTCTGGTTACCGGCTAGTAGGGTGGCTGTACTGATTGACGATAGACGTTTCTGCCATATTGCTGGTCAGCGAAGCCATTTTACTAGCGTTTGTGAGTTTGCTTTCCAATCGGCTGCTTCATTTCTGTATTCCTAAATATTCTGTGGCGCTGTTGTGTTGACAGGTAAGTGGTACAATAAATTGGCTAGCCTGGCTGTCCGCGGATGTAGTTGCTCTCCTGGCCCGGGGACT
Source organism: Medauroidea extradentata (assembly GCA_003012365.1). Lineage (NCBI taxonomy): Eukaryota > Metazoa > Arthropoda > Insecta > Phasmatodea > Phasmatidae > Medauroidea > Medauroidea extradentata. The sequence goes on along the minus strand of PNEQ01066518.1, from coordinate 18,231 downwards.
GGGTAGTGGCATTGAATATGTATAGCTCTAGAAGTCGCGAAGAGTTAGGATTTAGCCTACGCGTTTGGCAGCCGGACACTTTGTCCCGCTGGTAGATGGCATCACCGTAATCGCCCATGCTTATATTACTCAACGCTAGTAGTGCACATTAGCACATCTGCCATGTCCGGGGGGGGGGGGCACTAGATAGGGCCTACGACCTATTATTTGAGCACTAACGATTGGGTATTACCATATGGTGGCTCCGAAAAATACAACAAAATGAATTTAAAACATTTATTTGGCTAAGTTTCTGAAATTAATGTGAACGATTGTGTTACATTTACAAATATAAGTGCAAAATAGGAACATTTTAAAGTAAAAGACAGTTTACATTTAAAAATTTAGCTTGATGGAAGTTTTTATTCGTTGGGTTTGTCAACCTGATCGTTCAATTTTATTGATTTTTGTCCGTATCACGTGCGTGTTTTGAGAAGCTGTGTTCTTCAAATTGAAATTACTTTGAAATATGATTTTGAAGGCGAGAGTTTAGTGTTGTTGATTGCTATATTTGTGCGATGTATTGAATGTACATCTAAAATAATGCGTGTAGTAAAATTTTGAGTGCCTTGTTGCGGACACCATTACCAAAACATTTCCCCAAAAAATCTTTTACAAACTCATGCCACAGTTATGTTCGAATAAATTACTTACACATACATGTATGTACATCTAAAGCTCCCAATAAATGTCATGCATTATTAAAATTAAATTATAAATAGGGTTACCTACGCAGCTAGCGATGTTACTTTGCAGGGACAAAACTAAATTCTCTTTAAACATTGTTAAACTGAAAATATTTGTAAATAAAGAAAACCAGCACCTTAAGTTTACATGATGTAGCAAAAAACTGTATTTTACTTGTTTTCTTTGAAAGAGTTTTATTAAATAAATATAAAATTAAGCAGGCGGTTTCCAGTACGATTTCGAGCTGCGTGGTTGGCAACATATATTCGTTAGTGAGACCAAAACTGCCTAAAAAATAAGACGCGAGGCTTAACCTGGGAGTTCCAACTCTGCCCATCTCCACCGTACCCGACAACAACACGACTACTCTGGCGTCTTGGTCACATTCTCCAATCAGATGTCAGGTTGGCTACGACTGAGAACTTACCGATAATTCACAGTCTCTGTGTAGCAGGGCCTTTATTTATTCTTAAACTAGTAGCGCTCATCTTCACCTGCTGGCAACTCAGTTCTCCGACTGGCCGCTATTTTACCCTGTGTCAAAATCCAGCGGCAGTGGCGATCACAGCGGCGAGTCAAAGAACTTGCTGAAAACAACGTAAAATACTTGACCTCTCTTGGCGACGCATATTCCCATATGTATTCAGTGTTAGTGGCGCGCCATATTTGTCCGTCATTAGGCCAAGGACCTCGCAGTCTTCTTTTGTCTGCTGCACTTGGCCCGCACGTATGAGCCATTCGTGAAGCCACGAGTCTGATTATTAATTAAGAGGGCATGGTAGATAAATAATCGCTGAATTCTTCAAATTAGATCTAGACGTTTTTGAAAGTCAAAATAGAAAAAAAAACTACAAAACAGCAATCCTTGATAATTATATTTTACCAACTTTATGAGCAAATATTTATCCAGAATGATGCATTTGTTAAACGTGATCTTTTGCGCCGCAGTGAAATGTGCAAGTTTGCCTAATTTTGACATTTCTCTTCTGAGAAGAGCATCTTAAACAGGATTGCAGAGAACCTGTTTTTTCCAGGAAGTCAGGATGGTTTTAATTTCAACACAGTGGAGTTGCCAGACTATTTTCTTAGTGGAGTTATGGCAAAATAAGTCACACTTGTACTGTTCAGATTTTACTGTGCGTCAGAAACGATGCATTTTCGGGCCTTTGTACTTAACAACATTTTTGTTAGTTTAGATGTGAGAATTCTTTCCCCAAAATATTGACATTTTTGCAACAGTCTGTATGTGTGCGCGAAGAAAAACTAAACAAATCATTTCGCTTCTGCCATGCAGAATCATTGCAACATAATTATATGTTAATTTTAAAGAATTATCTTCACTAAAAATCTGGGCGTATGCAGCAGTATTATAAAAAGGGCAGACGTTTTTATTGTGCTAATTTTCTGGCGCCTCTACCTCTCTGTGCGGGGTATTTTAAGTCGAGCTGCCTGCAAGGTCGAAGTGTAGTTGACGCTGAAAGTGCGCCATGCACTTTACTGTTCCGTTTTTTGCACTAGCGGAGTTGCTATGGTGCCCAGTGAACTTGACTCTGAAACGATTTAGTGCAACCCAGTGAGCACTGGCGCTCTTAATTTGGAAACGAAACACTTTGTAGACTCACGGAGGTAGTATATTTTTGTGATGCAGCAAAAGAGGTTCACAATAGATAATAAAGGCTTGCTTCGGTAGTATTTTTTTTCTTTATATTTTTTCGGCGCATCATAAAATCTACTAGTGAACTTTTGTGGCATTTATGCTGGCATAATTTTCTGTTGTACGTTTAGCATTACAATTTAGTTTCTATTGTTTAATCGACTGTTATATTAGTCTTACTTTCATTCATTCATTCATTCATTCATTCATTCATTCATTCATTCATTCATTAAGGGGGCATGGTACATAATTCAACGCTAAAAGCATTAATCTATAACTATAGGTTTCTTGAAGCCAATTTGCGAAAATTAAACAATAGCAATCCTAGACAATAGTTTTGGCCAACGTTTTAACCAAAATTGTTTTCAGTGTTACGAACTTCTGAGGCACAATCTCTGACGCCGGAACCTCGTGCATTTAACTGCGGCGCAAGAGGTCACGCGTAACGAATTGGTAAATTTGGATAAATATTTACTAATAAAGTTGGCAAATACCATTATCTAGGATTGTCATTGAGTATTTTATCCATATTGGATTCGAAAAAAGCGTAGGAATCAATTTGATGTTCTCAGCGTTTATTTATATACCACGCAATCTTAAGTAAGATAATTAATAGTTTTTGCGGTATAATATATTGGATTTAGTTTCTAAAATGACATTTACCAGTTCTCAAGAAAGAAAATGTTTTTTTATAGTGTATGTCATGCAAGCACTCGGAAATATCTCTCTCTATTACTATATTTATGATTTTTTACTGATTTTTTGTGCCACTCAACAGCCGAGGCCAATAACAGTGACACATAAAAAAAAAACGACATACTAACATGTAATTATACATACAGAAAAGAAAAGTAAACAAGTAACCCTCGACAATTACCAATAACCAGTCTAGACCTAGTGTAACTAAATAAAAACCTATGTCTTGACAGATTTCGGAACGTGATTTTCTTTCAATGAAGGGATCAAAATCACAAAATGATTTATTGTACGTTTGATAACACAGTTTAACTAGATACATTTCTTTATTTACTGTAGCAAAAGTACCACTACTACTATGGTTGTAATTTGGAATTCTAAAATAGGTATATTTACTAATGGTAACATGGGTGATATGAAAGAAACGGATTTATTAGAAATAAAACATCATATATAGAACGTCTTGTTTCTAAAGTCTTGAGTTGAGTGCCGAACCTTTTTTTTTTACCTCATTGCTGTAGTCAAGTTTGAATTATTAATTTATTGAGAACCTGTTAAATATAGTTTTAAATATGTTGCACTGTAACGATACCAATCTCGTAGAATCAGTTGCTGTAATATAATATTATGATTTTTATCGTACTAAAGAATAATTCAAACACAGCAAGGAGTCAGGCGTGGTTGCAGGATGTGTAGTTAACTTGATTAAACCTAATATTCGTACAACGCTATTAAACTGCCCACATGATAGGAGTATAATTTGCCGTCAAGTATCATGCCAAGATAGCGAATATAAACAACTAGCTTATTTTCGGGTTTTGAAATGAAGATAACTATTATAATTAAGGTTATTTTGTAAATGGCAGTCTTGCGTTGATTTTTTTTCTTATAGGAAGGGTCTGTGTATTTTTTGCAAACAGTGCAGACTTAAACTAAAACAGATTGTATGAAAAATGTAAGACGTGTTTATTTTATGCATTACTTTATTTTCATCGGTTTGAATGACTCAGTTTTTACCCCGTGAAACACTGCCATAAAAATATTAGCTACCAACTATGTTAGTTTCGACGAGTGTTCGAAAAGGTCACGCGATGTAGCAACGGACATCACGTAAGAGCCAGACCTTCACGAGTTTTTTATTAATTACAATTTTTGTTACGTCAGGCAAACGTGATAGGTCTCGCGGAACTGAGATGAAGCTCGCGCCTGCTTGCTTGTTTGGTACAGGCCGTTCACGGCAAAGTGAGATTTTTTAAACATTGCCTTTGTAGATAAAATCATACATCTAGATTTCTGCAGTTTTTTCAGTAAACGACGTAACAATTAGTCTTAAGGCGCCCACCTGGTGGCCGTGTTTTTGTGTGAGTGAGGCACGCCGCCAGGGACGGTGTTGACCGGCTCATCTGGTGCGGTATCGCCTACACTGAAACGGCGTGCAGTGATAAAATCGTAGAACACTCGCCTGGCTGACACAGTGAGCGGTGACCCTACCTTTTTATTGGTGAAATGTTTTAAGCTCAGTACAATACACCTCTCTATTATAGTTTCATACGAATCCCGTAAGTAGTTGTTTAGATATAATGCATTGAAAATCCGTTTTTAGTCATATTGAGGAGCTCCGCAATGTTCTTTCTAAGTAACGTGAAGTTTTGAAACTACCTTTCCGAAATCGTTTGAAGTATTATTACTTTTCGTAAATGCACACATTAGGAATACGTTGAGAAGTTTAATAGAAAAATGAGTTTTGCTAGCACGCTGCAACGCTGTTTACAAGGCAGGCAGACAAGTGACTCTTTAATGCTACCGCCACATGCTAACTATATAGCTGTATACTCGCTTGACAAAAGAGTGGCGCGACAAAGATGGTAGGACCTGCCGGCGTCGGTGGTGGTCGGGGAAGGTGAGGTGAGACAGTTTTGCGATCCTTTTAACAGCGAGGTCTTGAGAGCCGATGAGGGTGAAATGAGTAGTTGAAGGGATAACACAAGCAGACCCGAGCCGGGGTTCGAACTCAGGACCTCTCGCACCGTAGAGTGGCGCCTAACCGACTATGCTACGGAGGCCTGCGTTAGTCTTAAGTATCGGTGAAATATCGAGAAAAAATGACAGTCTGCTGTAAGGTTTTCTATTAGCGACATATCTTATAATTATTATTGATAGGACGGTGTTGTATGGAGTATGCACCCAATTTTGAGTTATAAGTAAAATGTGCTGTAAGTGTTTCGGTTATGAAACAGTCTAACATTAAATCCAATATTCATAACCACAGAATGTAGGACTAAAATACTTTTGATAAGATCGTTTCAAAACAGAAAAATATTTTATACCGAACTAGGAATTGTCTTTTGATGCATGACACCGTCCAAATCATCGATGTAATATAGAGAAACATGGCTGTCGCTTGTAAGTTTGATTAGCAACATATCGTTATGGTTAGTCCTAAGTATCGGTGAAATATTGAGGGAAAAGGCAGTCTCGTGCAAGTTTTTCCATACTTGGAGATTCGGAAACGCCTGCAGATCTGCGCGCATCGCTGACCAGCCGTGGCGAACGTCTGACGGCGATAACTTTCGCTGTTTGAGTGCTTGGCTGGAACCAATGACGCTGCTCTTGCTGCTGGAGTTTCCTTCCCCTATGCTAAGTTTAGTTAGGCAGCACGCAGTATGCGCTCACGCGGAACTCCGTTGCACCGTAACGCACGACTGTCGTCATCAAACTTCTGGGCGATCAAGCACGCGCATCAACAGCCTGAGGACTCAAGCAGTGCATAGTCTCGTTTTTTGGTCTTTGATGGAGGCCACTCATTTTTTTATGGTGGTACACTGCATTAATCATTTTGAGTTCATAACATTAGCGCACTTTTATCTGCAGTGAAAGGGGCCGCTTACCTGCGCGTTTGAGCTTCCAAAGTGATGAAGATAAAAGGGCGACCTTGAAGCCCACCTCAACTGCTGCATCGCCTCAACTAGCCAAGCGATGAACTTGCGTGCTAGTTCCCCGCCAAACTCTTCTTACTATGATACTCTAAACAGTGACCATATAAATTTTATTGGAGGAAAGTCTGTAGTAAAGTTAAGTGCTCTTCTGTATCTTAGTTACACGTACAGCCAGTTAGTACATTTTAAGTACGGCAGTTAGAAAAGGCAGTTTTTAGCAATGTTGGAGGACTTAGAAACAGTGATTCTAATGAGCACGATGTCTTGACAATGTTGTCCTGACCCTGTCTGAAGTGTTTTTTTTTTCGTACGTTGGCATGATGGGCACTGTGGAATGCTTACGTATAAAAACCTGCTTACGAACACATTGGACACATTTGAAGCGCGTGGTAGGCGTCGCCCTTAAGATCGTTGACCACAAAAAAAAATAGTTTGTCTGCATCAAGAAGCTGCAACATGCAAAATTGTCATTTTAAAATTCACATTAAACTAATTATGAACCACCGTGGCCATAAGCGTCACGTTAGCGGAAAACTTTTTTTTTAATACTTGTCGATGTGTAGACAACAAACTTTACTTCCCGTTTCAGTTAATATCGGCGTAGAAGACATTTACACAATGGCGGGAGGTACTAAGACGCGGTAAATTTGTATTCAAATGTATATCAATGTGTAGTGTGAATATATATGGGTCACTGAATGAAGTTAAATTCGTGCTGTTTTTGGTTTTACAACGAAGGTTGTTCCGTTAAGCTTAGTAAATAAGAAACGCGCGGAATAATGGAGATTTGTATATTTACATGTATTGCTAGTTGAACCTGTGTTTTTTTGTTACATGGGTCATTGCTCGGCCCTGATTTATTTAGTATCGGCTTTGCATGTACTAACATCTTATCAGTACTTTGTTGTATTATGGTTCAGAACTGAATAATTTGTAATAGATGTGTGCACCACTGCGTGTAAATGTTTTGCAATTAAAAAAAAACAATATTAGGTATTGTCAACATACATATCGTTGGTATACTGCTAACTGTGACAGTCACAAATGTTATTTTGTGGAAATATAATATTAAATTGTAGAGTATACAAAAATGTTGTAAGGCACTATATTATGAGACAGTAAAACTTTGGGTAGTGGTTCCTGCAAAACACTTGTTTATCTAATTTTGACTTTGTCACTTTTGGTAGTAAACCGGCGAAATATACATTTCCGGAAAGGAATATAGTTGATTCCAGAAAGATGACCTAAAACCACATTATAATAAAATAAATTCGCAACGGAATATGGTGCGTGTCCAGAAAGACGAAGCAAACAAACAAAACACAAAAGTGTATGAAAAATAGCGATGAAAATGGAAGAACACAACGACGAGAAGAGACAGGAATGGATGTCAACACAGACGACACAACAAAGAGAAAAACAGAATAATTTTAGCAGGGTTCCTTAGACAACAGCTATGTTTCGGAAACTAAGATCTGTTCTCCCGTTTTCAGGCACGTACGTGGACTGAGGAAGAACCGCAGCAGACTGACTGCTATTAGGAACTTGTGATGATAATTTCTGTTGATCTGTTCACTTGTGAGCAGTAACAAGTTATAAATTCACTACGTGTTGGTACAACCAACAAGCATCGCTGAGGGAATGGCAAGTTCCGTCTGACCTTGAACTGTGCCGTCCCTCGTTTTCCTATTTTGCAACGTGTCGTGCGTCAACGAGTGTGTTCGGTGTAGTATTGTTGAAATCTTGAAGTTTGTACGACGTGGAGATCTTAATTGAAGGGCTTCGAAGCCAAAGGGTATAAGTGCATTTTCATGAAACACAAGTTCAATGAATATTTTGGTAGTTAAAATGTAAAGTTAATAGTTTTGAGGCAGAGAGGTATGTGTGAGACAGTCGTGTGGGTCATAGTTTGGTGGTGTTTTACAGCTGTCATAAAATATGCTGTTAGTGCGAGAAGCGAAGATGATTTGATCCCCCCTGGCTTCTAGCCCTTCAATTGAAATAGAAGCATTGTAAAGAGCCTTCTTGTTGGGTATTTTATATATTTGTGGACTTTTGTAGTCAGTTATTAAACGCTACAAGTATTACAATTTTACGAAGTATATTTTTTTAAATTTTATATTTTTATTATAATTAGTTGACAAAATCCTAACTTCGACGGTTTTGTTAATCTATTATAAGAAAAACTGAAATTCCTAGTCTATAGTCACGAAACTATAGATAACTTATCTGCCACATCGGCCATTCAGTGAGATGTAAATGATGTCTTTACGAAAAACCATTCTGTCTTTATACGGGTTGGAATTAATTAAGAAGATGGCAAAATATCCGTGTATGCAATTGCGGTTTTTTTATAGCTGAATTACCCAATTATGTCTTCAAACTTTGGAAAGTGCATTTCGTTCTCACCGTAACTTCCGTTCAAGTCGTTCAGCTGTTCATATAGCTACGCAAAAACGTAAACATTGTGAATTGGACAGTTAATTAAACAAAACAAAATGAAACAAAGGTAAAATGTTTACCTTATTGAAAACTACGCCCCTTTTAGTGTTTACTAATTGACCAGTGTAGTACTTATCTCAGGAAGCAACAATGTATTTGATGTTCCTTCTTGTATGTCTTCGGCTCACTGATTAACTATCCTGAGTATGTGTATCGGGACTCGTTCCTTTAATAGGATGTTCCTTACTACAAGCATTCCTGAAGGCTTATCAACATTTTTTACATTTCATGCTACTGCAAATGTTTACAAGGTTGGATAATAAATTACTTACATATTATCTAACAATGCGGAAAGGTGTAGTAGATTGTCATTATTGCATGAAATGTCAAAAATATTTATACAATGTTAGGAACGTTTTTAGTTAGGGAAAATACTATACATTTAAGATGGCTTCTAAATTTATCAGCAATTGAATGAAACGCAAACATCACAATTTACGTCTACAGCGGCCGTCAAAGAGGTACTAGATAGGCAATAAATAACTGTTAATATTTCGTAATATGGGTCGCAGTGCAAAACCAAAATTTACCGTATAAATAGTGAAGTATATATCTCAGGTTAGTTTTGGAACAAAAAATATCGACTTACAGCGCATCTACAACACTAAGAAATTCTTGGTAAAGCTCGTTTGCTTGTGTCGTAAGGTAGCGACTCATCAGGTAATGAAACCGACGCAATCCTCCCTCCCAACACCCCCCCCCTCACACTTTCTCTCTCGTGAAGAAAAGCAAGCATTGTGACGAGTTCTCCTGTGTTCCATGTCATGGTGCGCCCAGTTCTTATTTTACGTTTCTGCTTTTTCTCCTTCCTTCCCCTAGCATCTCGCAGTTTTCTCTCCACCTGAGGTCCATTTCTTTTAGTTTCTCCTGCTCGGTGGGATTTCCTGGCGGCATCACGCCCAGCGTTTGAACTTAGCTGACCCCGCATGACAGAGCATTCGCAGTTACTCTGTGATAAATCAACAACTCTCCTGCTGTACTGTTATGTTATGAGGCTGCTTGGCTGATAAATTAATAATTACTGTCAAGAGGTAAGCCTATTTTTGTTGAAGGAACTTAAGAGGAAAGTAGTGTACCATTTTGAATTTACGTATTTGTCATCGTAATTCTTATTTCGTTTTCATTTCATAACATATAACAAAACATGCGTTGATACAGGTGGTTCGCGATAAAGCAAGCACTTTTGACGACCGCCTTGTCTGGAATAATGATAATTGCGACTTATCACCCTACTGCATTATTCACCTATTAGAGATTACGAAAACCACTCAAGAAAAGTAAGTAAATGCTATACTTACATAAACGTTTGTGTTGGTAAGCCGTTATTTATTTAAATTGTACGCTATGGTGGTACGAAATATTTTTCATAGTTCACATGCAGGAATAGTAATTGATGAAATAATTTTTGACGTACTGAACGTTGGATTTGGTTTTCATATTTATTTCGTCTTCCACATTGTTCGTACTTATTTTATTTTTCGTTTATCTGTCAAAATGTAGTATTTATAATGTGATAACTGTAGCCAATCTCGACTCGTCTCCAGTAATAACTTTTTGCTTGTCTCGCTGTTAATTTTCTAGGACTACGTTGACTGCAAATGCTTATGTGCCGTTACGGGATTTTTTGCTTCATCGTTGAACTACACTGCAAGAATATTTAAAATTAACATCATTTCACTGGGTGTGAGAGTGAGAGAGATTATCCAACACACATATCTATATTATGAATCTTCCGTTGGAACTGAACCGGTAACTTTGTAGTTTAGGTAACGCTTTGGTGACCTTGACCTTAAGAGTTTTACCTGTCTTGAGATGAGATACATATTTTAGCAACGTTAAATTTCTAATTTTTTATCTGATAACCATTAAAAACACATTAAAATGAACGATGTGCTACACGCACAATGCTTACTTCATTATTTGTGCTACGAACTGAAAATATCAGGTCAGGCTGTTTTGCAAACTGGTGTATACTTACTCGAAAGCTGCAAAAAAAAAAACTGATATTTTAGTTCGTGCTTTCAAGGTTAATGGTGCCTCGTAATCTTGATCGCATTACTTAATGATTTGTGTCACGTACATCGTCCTTAATATGAATACATTGCGCGCTCAGGGTTGTACTTAAACGAAGCGTAGGTACAGCGTACTTCGTTATTCGTGCCCGTAAAGTTTACGCGAATAAACTGCCTTGCGCAACTTGTGTGTCCCGGTTTTATGTACATTTTCCTATTTTCTCTTTTGGGAATGCACGGTACATTGACTCTGAAAATGTTTATAGAAATTAGCAGGAATTTGAAAATCCGCATGTTAAATATAGAATTAAAATGTAGAAAACAGTTTTTGCCATAATTATGAGCAAATATTTTGCCGATGTGATGCGTTTCCTTAGCATCATCTCTTGCGTCGGATTTGAAGTTACATCATTGCGGTGTAAAAAAATGTTAACCAGAAACACATTATGGAGATATGGGCATTTGAAAATTACAGTTGTTAATATACATTGCAAAATATGATGAGAGGAAGTGAAATTACGTAGATTGAAATTTTAGGAATAACGTGTTAGGCCTACATGAACAGAAACGTCAGCCTATGATGCTAGCTAACAGTTGTTACTTTATCCCGTATTGAACATAATGCTAATATCCGTCTTGTTGCACACAACTTAATTTTTTTCTTCAGGAATTTTGAGGTTGTAATGTTTGTTCAATGATGAGTTAAATAATTTACACAAAAAAAAAGACCCTGTTGTTGTGTAGGACCCACCATTTGCATTTTGACACTTTACTATTTATGCACGCCAGGAATGGTTTTGACAAGTGGTTATTTTTAACTAGCCCCTCCCCCCACCACGATCCCTTAGTCATTAAATACTAGGACACTTAATAGTTGCTCCTGAACATAACGTGCTTATCTTCCCTTTGCGGTAGTTCCTTTGTACACATACAGACGATACTGTGTTGTTTTGTTTGCATCGTTATAGTAAAACTATTGAATGTAAACTTAAATGACAGGAAGTGAAAAATAATGCCGTTTTGCGTTGGTTCTCCGGATTCTGTACATTATCCGTAACACGATTGATTGCAAAACGGCTCAGTTACAAATGTTTTTACTGTGGGAACTTGTGCAGTGCTGGTGTGAATATTTGCCTTCGCCACTGTGACGGACTTGGGCTGTGGTGCCCTACCATTTCAAGTTCCTTTACAGGAGAACATATCGTTCTTTGTCCTGGTAGATATTGTGTGCCTTTTCAGTTGTGAATCCATCAAAATATTTCCGTGTAGTTTTATTTGCCTGGTAGAGATGACGATTATAATAATATATAAATAAAGTGTAAATGCCTCTCAAATTAATGGTATTGCTGGGCCTACCTCCACCACTAGTTAAATATTACTAAAGAAGTGTGTGTGTGTGTGTGTATCAATTTGGAAAATAAAACTCAGTGGAACAGGTGTACTTCATCAAAACTGTCAAACAAAATTGATCTGTTCATACAAAGGATAATTTGCCGATGTTACGAAATGCCGAAGCATCAGAATTTGTCGAATATTTCGTATTTTAAGGTCCGTCTTATTATTGGACGTATTCATAGTGCAGATATGTAATATAGTTACTGGAGGTTGCTGTGGGTTTGTTCGCTGTTTGTTGCCATGACAGCCATCTTATGGAACTATTTTAACCGTTAGGTTTTGCATACCTCCACATTCGTTGCGTGATTTTATCATATACAGACTTCTAGCACAATCTGGTTTGGAACATTCACGTAAGCAGTATTTTAATTGGTATTTTAATTTAGCTGAATCGTGACCCTGCTGAACATCTCTGAATTTAGTGTGGTTCATTACCGACATACTAGAACTTAATACTAAATATCCAAGTATGCAATTTTACTGTACATACTGAATCAGTTGCAAACTCCTGTACGTTCTCTGGATGTCTATTATCATTGGCCTACAATTGTGTGCCTGCCGCAGAGATAGCTTCTGACCAATAATCAAAAGATAGACAGTAGAGTGGGCAATCTCCTGCAAAGCCCGGTTAAAGGGAATTGATCCCTACTCGTGTAAACGTACCCGTTCATTCTCAATAATTTTAGTTTCAGTGGATTGATCAACATTTTTGAAATGACAGGACATAGATATTGTTAAATTTTCTGAAATAGTTGCAACCTCAATAACTTCATTATTTTGTGACGGGAAACAGCTGACATGAAAAAGTGTTTTATTTACGGGAGTGACTACAGTTTCATTAATAGTAATTTAGTATCAGAAACCACGCCTTACGGATTCCTAAAAGTGAAATAAACCATAAACTCGTGTGAAAGCGAAAAACTTAAAACAACCTCTCTATTCCCTGCTTTCTGAGAAAAGCCATAAATCCGAGCTGAGAAGGACCAATCTCCGAGAGGCTCGTGACTAACAACTCGCATATTGTTGTCAAGTGCATACAGGGCAGAGGAGTATAGTCTTGTCTGCAAATAATAACGCGAATATTGCATGCCTCTAGTGATGGCGGCTTATCGTAACACGGAGGATGTTTAGGGAAGGCGACACGAGTTCTTAGACAGCTAGTGGTTCTGGTCGCTTGTATACTCGTGAAAGTCAGTCACACTTTCTCTTTCCGGTCCGTTCCCTAGCGCACTATAGCCTTGCTGTGTAGCATGAGAAATCCTCATCAGTGCCCTGTTTTCTCACCATACGGCCGTAATGTTTAGCGATTTCGTTAAGACAAATGGTGCGCTACTGTCCTGTAATACATATAGGTTGTTCAAGGTAGGGTGATCAGTTCTTGAAAACCTAGGGCCGGTTGCACAATCATCGCGAGTAAAATCTAAGGCCTTTCTGAGTGAAATATCAGGAATTTTAATTGAAAAGACGAAACGTGAATTAATTCTAAGGAAACACTGAAGATTTCTTAAGAAGTTATCAGAATTTCCTTAATATTTTCTAAGGCTGTAAATCAATCGTGGCGTCCGCAAGTAGAGGTTAGAATGCTGCTGGGGAAATTACATCTTTGTTTTGAATTTATTGTTGATATTGTTGAGAAGGTGAACATACTGTTGGTGTAAAGGAACAGTTGCACTGGTATCTACCAGCTAATTTAAGTTCGTGGAACCTTTTTTAATAAGAAAGCGGTGTTATGTTTTAAATGGCGCTTTTGTTTACAAATTGGTTACGAGACCATTTTATAAGCAAAATTGGCGTATCTGTATAATTTTTTTGCATTTTTTTTCAGCTTTAAAGTATGCGAAACACTAAATAGAAATTTTAAAATCGCTGTCACGTTAGTTTAGTGGGTTATAAATGAAATGATTCTTGGAATGGGAGTAAATGATGTAGTTAAGGCGCCCGCCTGCCTGCCTTTAAGCCAGCGTTGCAGCGTGCTAACAGAACGCTTTTATCTACGAAACTACTAAACGTGTTTCTAATGTGTGGATTTACGAAAAGAACACACACTTCAAACGACCTCGGAATAGTAGTTTTAAATCATCACGTTAATTTGAAAGACCATTCAAGAGCACCTCAAAATGATTAAAAACTGCTTTTTCAATCTATTATATCTAAACAACTACTGAAGGTATTAGTGTGAAACTACAATAGAGAGGTGTATTGGACTTTCCTTAAAACTTTCCACCAATAAAAAGATGTGGTCACCACAGAAAGTGTCAGTCAGGCGAGTGTCCTACGATACCACTGCACGCGGTTTCAGTGTCTTACGGTAGAGGCGATACCGCGCCAGATGAGCCGGTCAACATCGCCCTTAGCGCCGTGCCTCACTCACACAAACACAAGGCCACCAGGCGGGCGCCTTAAATATTGTAGGCATAACGTTATTACAGTGCTATGTCATCTCAGACAGCTAAGTGAAGCAAGATAACCACTAAAGAAAAGCAATCCTCCGCCAAACGTGGTAATTTGAAACCGGTGAAGGCTACTCTTTAACGATTTCGAAGAAAAAAAAAAAAAAAAAAAAAAAAATTATTTCAATAGTTGCGTATGGTTGGAAACCGTGTTTCCGACGTTTAAACTCCAGAAAACTGCTGAACTGCGTGCGGCAGTACGCTGTAAGAGAAACTCGGCCGAGTGCCGTTATTTCTTTCATGCTGTTCTTCAGCGTAACATGACTTTCTTTTATATCGTTCAGCTTCCCAAGAAGCCTGTCGAGTGCTGCAATGACGCGGCGATTGCGAAATAGTTCCCACGAGTTTCTTGACTGCCACAAACAGTTCAATTTTTCTTTTTGTGGTCCGTGATTTAATTATCATTCTTGCTGCAATTTTGCTGCGTTACCGTGCGTATTGAATAGCGTCATGCCTTTTAAATGTTAGATATCCGTGGGCGTAACCAGGTTCGTATTCTAGCAAATTAACTAAAACCAGTGGCCTAGTTTATCTGAAAAACTAGTCAGTAAGGATTCAGCTTTTGACTTTCGCAACGTAAAGAATACGCAGATTTGATATTTGCTTTGCATCAGTATTTATCATACGTTATATTTTCCATTGCAAGTCGTAATTTTAATTATCTCTCTCGGAATAATCTGTCGAGGAGTTAAATTAGCTACATCAGCAAAAATCACGCATTTGTAATTTAATGACCTCGAAATTGATAGTATTTAGTCAGTCTCAGATTAATTTTAGCCAAACCCCACACTGTTCCATGGGTGTATAGGCTGTTAACTTTGAAGTTATTTAGTTTTAAGTCTCTGCCAGTATGTATTAACCACTAATATATATATATATATATATATATATATATATATATATATTTGTAGTAACTTCAATCGGAGAACTTATGACGGTAAGGAAAAAAAAAAAACATTGGAAATTGCTTAGTCGTGTATTCATTGGTCACAAGGCAATACTAACGAGTGACGGAAAATTAGAAATAATTTGCCAGAAAGAATAAAAATTGATAGTACTTTAAGAAGTTTTTTTGCAGTAATTAGAATGTCCTAATACAGCTCCGTAGAAGTTAAAGTTTGCTGGAAATGTGTCCGTACATTGCTGTGTGTGTAATTAATGCACGTAACCAAGTAAATCTTTCGTCAACATCCGCAATAATGTAAAGCAGCTTCAGAAATGTTTAACCAATAGTGAGATAGCACTGACGTTTTAATTTATAAACGTGACGAAGGCAAAATATTTCTAAAACACAGTTCAAGGTTTCGGCTACTGAAGAAATTGGTGTCAATATTTGCTCTGTAGATTAATTAAAAAATTGTTGCAAACGTATTGTGGGCTTATTAATGGCGTAATTCTGGCGACACAAAATATGGGCAGCTGATTGTAGATAAAAACGAAATAATTATTGAAGCCGAAATGAAATCCTAGCAGGTCCACATATGTAGTTCGATTATTGGTAGTTTAAGAAATATGACTTTTCCATTTATTTTTTAAATTTTTTTCTCATAATTTGACAGCCTAGTAGTATTGTATAGTGATATGATTGTGCTAAACACATGAATGTTTGTCTTAGATTAACAGACATGCTGTTCAGTCAAGTGCAGTGACATTTACAATATAAAAAATCCAAAATCGTGGGAAAGTTGACATTTCGTAACATTTAAGAAAAAAAAAACATTTACGTCGAACGTGTTTTTACGAATTTCAAAAATAGTCTCGTCTAATTGTTTACGTACCCTGCACATTTTATCATCTTAATGAAATACTTTCGTTGGTGTAAAAGTTCTTCAGTCCTGTGATTAATGCAGAGTAAAATTATTTTCATAGGAATGTACGTATTACGAACTACACGTGTTCTGTTGCAAGCATTCGTAATTCCTAAACTGTCAACAATCTGACCACATACGTGTGTGGTGTTAAGCAGCTTTCGAGGTCCTCTACCTCTCTGATTTAATTTGATACTACTTTCTGCGACACCCTGACGTAAGACACACTTACCTTACGTTATAGGCGGTTCGAAATAAATTGAGCACTCAAAACACCCCTGATAAAGTTCTATTAACAGCCAATGAGTATCTTTCCGCGCGTAACACGGCTAACTACGGGAAATGACTAACCTCTCTGGACACGTCACTTAATGTTTACGCATGTAAGATAAATTGTACTGTCGGTAGGAACCTATCAAGTTTGATAAACAAAGTTGGTTTATTGATCGTATAATATACAATTGTATCGCTTTCGGTTGATTTTGCTTCAGTATTGTTGTATTTAAATAGGAAAATATGTGGAACTATGTCGCGTAATTTTGCTGCCAACCACACAAGCAGTAAGGGAACTATAGTTAATGCTAAATTATATGCAGTAATAGCTAGTGGTAGTTTTCAAATGTGAAATTTTTGGTGCTTTCTTTATCCCGAACGACATATAAGTTGGTATGCTTTTTGTATAATCTAATAATAGTCCACAGTGGGAAGTATTTGGATTTCCTTTCGGTAGCTACAAGTAAAACGGATATCAAAGGCAGATGAGACATAGCATTGAGATAAAGCTCAAGAGACCAACATTTTAATTATATTCCGTGCGAAAAATTACGTAAGACTTCTTGAAATTGCACTACGGGCGCCGTCTGCCAGGCCGTTTAACTGCGCTGCAGTGTGTTAGGAATATCAGTTTATTCGTAAAACTGTTATACGTGTTCACAATGTAGCTATGTACGAAAAGAAAACATTTAATGTACTTTTATGACATGATACGCATTGGAAATACTATTTCTGAGTCAGTGGCGATGCGTGACCTAATTTGAAAGGCAAGCTACTAACCATATTTGCAACTACCAGGATTTTAGCGTCGTTTAAATGTGTATAATTTGGGGGGGGGGGGGTTTACGCGCTTAAAACTTGAAATATTTTAACGGAAGAGAGAAATAATAAAACCGACTAAAAAGTATATTCCATGGTAGCAAGAATGGCAGCCAGTTTAGGAACTGAACTGACATTCTGTGACGTAACGGAAATCGTAACGGCTTGTATGGCGGCTGTTAAAGTATCAGGTATCGCGTCAAAGATTCTTTATCAGGATGCGTGTAGGCAATATGCCGGGATATCATATACCTTAAGATAAAACCAAGGAGCTAGCCAGGGGGCGGGTCAGATTGTCATGTTGCTATCTACAGAATGCCGCGTTGGCAGTGGCGTCATGTAGAGGGGAGGCAAATGCCCCCCTCCTGGATTTAGGAGGATATGTGTGTGTGTGTGTGTGTATATATATATATATATATTTATATATATATATATATATATATATATATATATATATATTTATTTATTTATTTACATAATAACGTAAGCACATAAAACCGAAGTTTTATTATTAAAGTTTCTAATTTATACATGCTTAATTAATAAAAAAAGATGCAACAAGGTCACTGTCGCCAAAAAGTATATCCCCCCCCCCCACCACCCAAATAAAAACTGAAACGACAAACCTTGCGCGTCGAGGAATCACGGCTGGTGATGTGGCCAATGTTAGAGGCCATCGACTGTAGAGCACGGCCGTAGAAGTTACAGCATGCGCATTGTTATTTATAATGAACACTCTCATGTATTTTTTTTTCATATACAAGCTTTGGAATCCTAATTGCCAATAAAGCCTCAGTAATACTAACTTTGTAAAATTGCATAATTTTCAAAGTTAGTTGTAGTATTGTTAAGGCTTCCACAACTGAGTTTCCAAAATGTTTCATTGTAAAAGTGGTCTACAAAAATATTACAGGTAACAGTCGATCTGACAAGGATAGTTCAGATATGTTTATGAGAACT
>PNEQ01066516.1:0-68461 GCA_003012365.1 Medauroidea extradentata | reverse complement strand
ATATATATATATATATATATATATATATATATATATATATATATATATATATATATATATATATATATATATATATATATATATATATATATATATATATATATATATATATATATATATATAATGTGAATTTTTTCGGTTTGGTACGTCAGTTGGTTTTTGTGGAGTAGACTACATAAAACGATTTTAACGATTACGACTAATTACGCAAAAAAATATGAGATGTACAGAAATTCCTAAGAAGAAGATTTAGTCACAATTTATGTTTAAAATAAGAAAATAAATGTCTGGTACATTAAAAAAAGACGTTGAAAATTGAGGTGAACCGTGCCCTAAGGACTGAGACGCGTCAAAGCTTTGGAATCGGTCATTGTTCGCATAATTCGCATGCGGCGCGGAGTTGTGTGACTAGGCTGAATTGCGGATCAGTGACCTGGTCTATTCGGTTTCATGGTGAGCGAGGGCCATTTGCCGCTGTGTCAAGTAACTTGTCATCGCAATACTAACCATCTTATTTTAACGTACCCGCTGAGGTAGACCGAGGCAGAACTGTTTAAATCAATATTATTGACCGGCAGGGACACATGCATTATTTGTGTTGTAGTCCGTCGAAGAAGACAAGTTACGTTTGCTCCAAGCCTTTATGTAGTATGCGATTATGTGTGTGAAAACTAGGCAGGAGGTTTGTCACTCAACCGATGACCTAGTAATTATTGTTCATAAACATATTACATTTACGTCCACGGAATCGTCAGCCGATGGGAGACGTCAAGCGACATTACATCAATGTCAAGTTTACTGCCAGAAAATTTTACGTGTGCCTATTGGGTTGATACATCTCGGAAGCATACCTACCAGTAATATAATGAAATAAATTGTGAGTCCAGTCATAGTATAACGCTGCAATAAAGTAGATAATAGTGTGGCGTTTACAAATTAATTTCCTCCGGCTAGAGAGCAATGAGTTATTTTGTAATATTTAGTTTAACAACACAGAATGAGGGTAAGGGTAATTATTATGTGTGGGTCACACATCATGGATAAGTGTGGTAACAATTTAGTATCCACCAGTAAAATGAATGCACTTATAATTACTACCATTGTCCTCATTTTACATTTTCAAAGCTCACCTATTCACCATCAGCCATGAAATCTTCATCATTTACAAGAAATTATTCATACAAACTCTCATGTTCCATTTTTAACAAAACTTTTCATTTTTATTCCCCTTCTGTTGATCCCTCCAAAGAAAAAAGTAATATAAGTGACTGAACTGGAAATAAAGACATAAACATATCAGATTTTCAATAAATTACCTCCATGGGAAAATACATTATTTGTTTATGTTTGTGGCCAATATAAATAAATTAAATTAAATTCACACAAAAATACAAATATTTTGACATAATAAATAAACAAAACTGATGATATTTGTGGTACTAAAACACTAATTGAAAAATGTAAATATTTATCTTTCTGTAAGTAAGTGAAGTTAATTTTCAAAGAATTAATAAATAAAGTAGTGATGATGACAATTACAAAAAGAAAACAATAAACAATAACTGTGGGAGGAGTCTACATCTCACAACAGCTGCTCATTATAATGAGAAACTGCTGTCTGCTTTAATACAGAAATACCTATACACTATACTGTAGAGGTCAAATTCTCTGGGGTTTTTCTCGGACTTTAATGGCCGTAATTTCGGGGTTATACTCTTGTGGAAAACAATAGCCAAGTCCTAACACAATTTGCGTGAGAGAACGAAGGTGTTATATCCTATGACGAGTGGGCGTCGCCACAGCAAATACCTTCTCTCTTGCACACACACTACGTATATGACCGTGTGGCACGCGCAACATGTACTACGGACGAGGTTATGTCCGCGACGGCTAATTAGGACGTATGTGCCCGCTCTCAGCGCTAATGAAGCCGGAGATCCATTGAACCCTGCTGCGATGCGCTGAACTGGACACGACGACAGAGCTGGGACACGATTGTAAGTTTCTCGGAACTGGCTGGACACGACAACATTGACCGCGTTGTTGGGGGAAGTCTCTTCAATCCCGTTGACTGCCCGAACTTGTCGACGCCGAGCTTTGTAGTGCGGTGGTAAACAACTGGTCTCGTTACAAAGAAGAGTCACAAAAAGAATACCCCAACTTTAAACGTCTATAATACTGAAACTAAACAACCCACAGCCTTGGTTGACTAGTCAAATGAATCTTGGAACAGTGGAGATTAGGTGATTCGGAATAAAGTGAGCACTAAAAAAAGCCCTGATTAATTTCTATTTTCTGCCAGTTTATATCTTTCCGCTACATGTAAACATCAACATTGCCATGTGCTTTTATTTACATAGACTTGTACAATGTTTACAGTTACGTTACACTGCTCCGATAAATTTTAGCTACAATATGTACGCATTAAATGCACGGGGGCTGAATACATGCTATACTCAGTAGTAATATTAGTTATAAATACCTGCGAGTTAACGTCTTATAACACTGGTTTCTCTGCGTCTACTCTATCGGCGCTATTAATTACCGTTACGAATCTCGTAAATCCATGCACAGTATATTCGAACTTTTAAATTAAAGCCGTCACTAAAAAAACACACGACACACGCAACTCAAGAATTAAAATTCCGTTCAATATACTGCGATGAACGACGACGTTGAATGTGTTTATCTATCAGAAACCCATATTCATTGCACAACGGACAAACAAACTGAATGACGCAATGCGGCGAAAACCTAACTCTGATGCCATCTGTCGGTGAAATTTTAAACTATCTCTGCGGCGCGAAGCAATAGCGGCGTGAGCCAACGATAATCGACTCGGTTGCGTCGCTTTGTACTGCCGCTAATTAAATAAAATTATACAGTCAGTAGGTATGTCAGTAAGAACTTAAATAAATATTTTAAAGTATATTAAATACATAGAGGTCGTTTGCAATTGATGTTGTTTCACTAATGCTGTATTCAAATAAGAAAAAGGTTAAATCTTTAGTGCTCACTTTATTCCGAATGGCCTTCATAAATGCTCCACGTGACCACCACGAGTAGCCCAAGTCATGTTTACGCGATACGCGAGATAATTACACATTCTTGTCAGCATATTCGGCGTTTCTGTTTGGATTGCCGCAACGCAGGATTGATCACGAAGCAGCTGGTGACCGACCTCTTCATCACCCCCTCCCCCCAAAAAAGCCCAGACCTTACCGCTTGCGATTGTTTTTCCTTGCGGGTGTATTGTGTTTCGTCCACTATTGCCCGCTACTATTGTTAACCTCAAAACGACAATAACCGACGCCATTCTTGCATTGGTTTTTAGTGAAAAAAGAAGATTCTTGATCAGATAAACACGAAAACATGAGGTTAATTTACTTGTAAATCTACTGAACATAATTAAAATATTTCTTAGATACGAGAATTACCATTTGACATGTTAGTAAAACTTTCGACACACAGGGATGTTAGAAGATTACAGGAAATTCATACCATCAAAGATTTAGTTCTCCTTACACAATCGTTAGCTTTCCGTGAAAAACCAAAAAATAATCACTTATAATTGTTCATGTCAATTTAAAATAAATACTTCAGTTTATTTCTTACTCGGAAGCAGTCTTCATAAACCTGAGATAAGTGCCTCAGGCGGTAAACAGAATGTCTGCCAAAATACACTTCGATATAAGGAAAGAAAACTCACAATACGTTCACTTCGTCGAAAAGGCAAGGAAGAAAGAGATGTGTAGAGTTTCGGGAAAATAAATCCAGAAGAGAGTGGGCGGTGTTAGGAGGATAAAGTCTGCGTTACTACATCCCGGGAACAGGAGACGTAATGGTATACGGGAGCAGAGAAGTGGTTGTTTGTTCAACCCTGATCGGATAACTTCACTAGGATTTGAGGCTCCACCTTTCTCGGACCCCGATCTGCACAGACTTTACCCATCCCCTGAGACAGTTTAGGTTGGTTTTCATTAGTTTAGGTTGGTTTAAGTATGAAAATATTATGTTCTGTTAATAAATGGACGGTTCTGTTGGTTTGGGCAACTGCATTAATGTGTTATTCTTAGAGGTACGTGAATTTCGCAGACATATTCTAGGTCTGGTTGAACGCTAATGTCATACACTTCGCTTTAACTTCTGTGATTGGACGACGGTTGTCTCGGTACAAATTTGACTAAAACAAGCCGGTAGTAAATAAGTAAATAATTCACAACGCTATCACGTGCTACCCGCTTGCACGATTGGAAGTCAATGGATAACCGATTGTGGCCAGTGCGTGTATAGGACTGAGAAATCTAGACTGCTTCCAGATAAATTCAGGGGCGTCATTTGGGGCCACAGGAGAGGGGGGGCAAATGCGCCCCCCCCCCTGGATTTAGAATTTTATGTGTATAAATATATTTTTGTGTTTTTAAATTTAAATAACGCTAACTTAAGCAGATGCAACAAGGTCACTGTCACTGGAAAACAAAATCTTGCCCCCCCCCCCCTAGAAAAACCTGAAATGACGCCCCTATTGAACATGCGAAATTCACGCATCTCTAGTTATTCTTAATCCCTAGGCTTACAAAATCGTCCTTCGAATAAACGAAATGTATGTTTGGCATTTAAACTAACTTAAACTAATAAAATCAGACCTAAACTGTCAAAGGGCACGGGGAAAGGATGTGGAGAGGTCTGCGCAGAACGATGCGCGTGAGGCATGGCAGCTCGAATCCTGGCGAAGTTCCCCGATCTATGCCGAACAAAGAACCATTTCCATGCTCCCGAGATGCAAGTGAACAGAAGCCGTGGGTTCGTTCGTTGCAACGGGGAGAACACAGAACGGTGAGATATACAGAGGCGAAATGACCAGGTAATCGTTACCACGCGGGAGTGTTGATTCGCAGCCTGTTTACGTAACCAAGGTGGTAGGAAACACCGTCATACAAAACGACCTCTATTCTTCATGCACACACAATATATAACAAAAATTATTCTTAATTGCATGTAGAACTCTATATATACGTTCCTGGAATTCATGAGTAAAAGAAACAGCAAATAAATGAATTACGTAAAGCGGGGTTACTTTGTCTAATTTTGGGGTTGCTTTTCACTACATAATTTTGTTGTAAGTGAAGGTTTGCATAATCACAAATTGTTGAAAACTTCGCCATTCATAGCTTTAATAATAAACAATACTTTAGAGTGACTGTTATCCTGGAATTCCAACACAGAACGAAATAACTATACTGGTGTAAAGTAACCCGTGGGTGTGCAAACTATCCTCACTTTACTGTAAGTATTTTAGTTCCCATTAAAACATATTTTAAAAATTTGTCTATTTATAGACAGCAACACAAAATATTAATTTCATTCTGGAAACATAAAACGCATTAAAAACGTGTATCTATAGCAGTATTTACTAAGAAATGTTCGATTATAACATGGCATGTTTGAACTCGAACCATGGAGAAGGAATAGCTCCTCATTTTAACGTCCCATTTTATCTCCAATTTTCCATGCTTGGTAGACAATCGGGCCACGGGTTCCTATTCCCACTATTTGTTGTCACTATGTTTTTGGCTGGTCATCGACTTTAAGAAAAGGTTTTCGTTAGACCTAAGGGGCCCGCCTGACTGCCGTTCGAACTGCTTGTAGTGAGTTCTGAGTTACGTTTTTATTTCTCAGAAACAAGTAAACGCTTACCTACTAAAAGAAAACACACTTTGGACATCTTGTGAATATAACTTTTAAGACACCACGTACATTGGAAGTACTATTTTAAAACCCTCAAACTTAGCTAATATACGCTTTTTTCAGACGATTTCTCAATATATGTGTACTGGATTCGTTTCAAATTGAGGTCTAGGACTACATTGGACTTTGCTACAGTGAAATGTTCAGTTAAATTACAGGATGGCCGTTTAAATTATTTGTCCTGTATTTGCAAATGTCCGCTTATATTGAGTGTAATTTACCAGAAGTTTTACTGTATA
Organism: Medauroidea extradentata; assembly: GCA_003012365.1. NCBI lineage: Eukaryota > Metazoa > Arthropoda > Insecta > Phasmatodea > Phasmatidae > Medauroidea > Medauroidea extradentata. The sequence goes on along the minus strand of PNEQ01066516.1, from coordinate 62,474 downwards.
TCAAACTCTTCAGCTTTAACTTTATGTGCACCACCTAAGTTGGCGGATAGCAAGCAGATGGGTTCTTGCATCTAATATACTACAGTTTCTTAGTAGAACGCCTATACTGTACTCGGGGTCAGTGTTTTCATTCCTGGGTTTACTATGTATTTATGCCATGGCCTGATGTTCGGATTCCGGGAATGCCACCCTATTATCAACTGCTGCTACGCGCCAACTGATGCGGCACGCACTGTACAACTGCTCTACTTCAAAAAAGTGCATATGTAACTGTGTTTTGCCTGGAACATGTATCTGCAAGGCCAAAAAATACCCATAGAGTGAGCCTACCACGGAATAGTTTGCCTGTATTTATGTGCCATTAGGTTGGTATTGTGGTTTCTTTACAATAAATGTATGACGGTGGGAAACACTGCGGGTGCATTCAAGACTTTGGTCGTAGAAGCGATATCACAATACCTGTGCCGGTTGTAATGCGTAATCGATTTTCGTCCCACATACAAACACACCCTTTAAAAGGCAGCCACCTTAGTCGGTTATTAGCCTAAGTGTTACCATTTTTTACTTTGAAATATTCATGCTATACATTGTAAGAACAATTTCCAACACGTATAAGTAATCGGATTTCCAATATGTTGTTCTATTTAGGATTTTATAAGCGTCATTAAGAACCAATGGCCTTAACAAACAAATGGTGTGTAGGCAATTATAACTTAATTGTCTCGTTACTAGGTAATCTGAGACTGAAAATGTGACTTGGAAAGAAGAAATAGGAGGCGTACGGTCTGTGGACAGTGAATAAGGAACCATGCCACCAGTCACCTGGAGAGATATCGAGAAATCAAAGGTAAACTCTACGTCAGAATGGCAAACTTCGAATTGAACCCTGAAGGGTGCGTTGTATAGCAATTTTCATCATCATGTTTTTATTTTTATATTTGTACCAGATTTTTTCTCGTTTTAGACACAAAATGTGACCAAATTTTGCTCTAACAAACAGTTTTGTCTCGCATAGTTTTTGCGTAATGGCTCGTTAAAGCCAAAATTTGTCTGTTTCCGTTTTAAGGACGACACTAAAATCAACTCACTTACCAAACTGAAGAAATTCTCAGTGAATAACTATTGTGTATAGGGTACAAGTTCAGCTATGTTAAACCACAAAATGAAATATTTTTGTATTAAAAAGTTGATTTTTTTTTAATTTTTCATTTTAAATTTCAGCAATTTAATTTAAATAAAAAAAGTTCCTATACCTTGTATTTATGTACGTGAAATTGTAGGCAGTGACGTCTATATACACTGTGAATTTTTTCAGTTTGATAGGTCCCTCGGTTTTAGTGTAGTCCTTAAAACGGAAACAGGCACATTTTTACTTTTACAAGCCATTACACGAAAACTATGTGAGATAAAAATAATTTCATAGAGCAAAATTTAGTCACATTTTGTGTCTAAAATAATAAAAAATAAAGACATGGTGATAAAAATTTGCTGTACACCGCATCCTTCCCAAATACGAGCTCAGTGTAAAGTACAAAATTTAACATTTGTAGTTACGGGACTGACTTACCAAATTCAGAGTTGTAATCGCTTGGAGCCCTAATACCCGCATCGCTGTAAATTAATCTGATTAAATGGCTTAGTTCAGTCAAACAAAAATTTCTTGATGCAAACATTGTTTGTAAATGGCGAAATAAATATTTTTGCCCTTGAAACAAAATTCTTTTGTTGTTAAGTTGTGGCCCGAAGTGTAATATTTGGTCAACACAGTTAAATATCTGTACTTAGATTTTTGCGCCGAGTCATCAAAGTAAATATGTGGTAGCACCGATAATCTAACCCTGTACCCCTCAAATGGATGATCGCTTGCTAACATCCTCGGTCATGGCTGAACATTGGTTAGGTAAGGTAAGTGGGCTTTACGTCTCGTCGACAGCGAGATCGTTAGACATAGCGAGACACAACTTGATACAATGGCAGGAGCTGGGAGAGGGGTCGGCCATGTCCTTTATTAAGGGTTTTCAAGTGCGATAAAATCATAGTTTTATATTTTTATGAAATAGTGTTAGTTTTGTAGACGATACTTGTGAGTGCAGTTTCTTCTTACGAAACAATTTTATCTGGCATAGTTTTCTCATAACGGTGCGTCAAAGTAAAAATTTGCATGTTCTGCTGCCATGCAAATAGTGAAAACTATTTGACTTATATACGTGAAATAATTCACAGTGAAATAACATATTATGGGTTACGTAATAAAACACTTGAAAAAATCCCACGAACTGTTATAGTATTTTTAATAAATTGCTGAATTTGCAACTTTATTCTGTACTTTCGTTTTTTTTTATTTAAAAATATTACGTTGTGGGTTTTTTAACGTTTTATTGCATAGCGCATGGGATATAAGTTCACAGTGAATTATTTTGATTAAGTAGGTCAGTTGGTTTTCACTGTTTGCATGGCAGCGTAACAAGCAAATTTTGACTTTGATACCCCGTTATGAGAAAACTGCAAGAGCTAAAATTGTTTCGTTAGAGTAAAATATACTCACTAGTATCGTCTACAAAACTAACACTATTTCAAAAATATAATAATATGATTTTATCGTACTTGAACACCCTTAAGGGCGCAGTGTACAGCAATTTGTATCAGCAAGTTTTTATTTTTCATTTGTGCCATATATTAAAACGGAAACATGCAAATTTTGGCTTTAACGAGCCATTACTCAAAAACTATACGAGATAAAAAATTTTATAAGAGGAAAGTTTAGTCACATTTAGTGTCTAAAAAAAGGGGGAAAAATAACTGGTACAAATATAACAGTAAAAACATGGTGATAAAAATTGCCGTAGAACACGCCGTTAAGGAACCGTCCCTGCATTGGCCTGGAACGGTTTCAGGAAACCCTCTGAACGTTAGTGGCTGACATCCTAATTAGTATGGATTGTAAAATAAAGTACATTAATGCACATATGTTTTACCAAACTGCACTTTTACATTATTTGTTTTCATAGAAATAGTTTTATCGGGATTATATGCACCTTAATGAAGCGTCATTAGATATAGTCACAATTACTGATTTAATGCTAATTTTCACAGAAATGGCAAACTAAAGCTCCAATTACTAAAAACTACACATTTCAAATGTTTACTTCCAAGAAAAAATTTTTTCATTTGAGTTCATTGTCATTGCGTAAATATTGTGCTAAGTAAAATACATTTTTTGTTTGTTAAAAAAATTCAGATGTATTAGTTTTGGAAGAGGGTGTAAATAATGGGTTTGATTGTATATATAATGGTTTAAAAGATTCAAAAGACAGTCGGTGGTGTTGCGCTGCCGCGATATTCTCAGCCGAAGGAAAGGAAGAAGGTAGGCGTTCACGCACATATGCCCGCGCAGAGATTTATGTACTGGTGGTGAGTAAATATTTGAAGACAGCAACGTTCCCGCGGTCTCCACTGTACCACCGCTGCCAGTTAGAAATAACGGCGACAGAGCGGATAAATTTATACTCAACAGCTGTAAATTATCACCGCTCACCGCCGCGGGCAGACCTCCCACACGTGAGTGCTCCTGCAGCCGATACCACCGCGCGCTCCCACACAAAGGTGACCCTGCTGCACACGTCCACACATTCTAGCGCTGAATGACACATACTTATTTATTCCGTGCTTCTAGGTAGCCGTCTTCCTGGAGTTTGAGTTGCATCACGTCGCGGCCGGGTTGTCTTTTATTTTAATCAACTAACGAACTTATCCTAGTTTTTAAAGTTCGCAGGCTTTCTTGGCCGTTGTCTGTAGCTTCTAGTTGGTGTAGCTGCGACACTGTCGTATTCCTTCCTGACGTTTCGAAGAGCACTGGAGGCATCTGGAGGCTGCAATGCTCCCCGAAACGTTGGGCAGGACATTGATAAGTAGGGCTAGGAAAAATTCGCGAGTTCAGTGTCCTACATGCTAGAATCCAACGTCCTATGCATACTCAAGCCCCTTCTATTCGTTCATTGTCTGCTGTCTGAATGAGCAGCAGGTACTGGATAAATGATAGGTAGAGATGATGGTATATCGCGAAAATGTTTTGTGTCAACATAGCCTTGAAAACACTGACACAACGTAGCTGTCGGCAGACCAATAACATGCATTAAATATTAAAATAGCGGCATTCTTATTGGCTCAGTCAAATAGGGCAGTAGCTCCACGTACAAGGAAAAGCCAGTAATCTTTTGATAAGTTGAACGTATGTTGAAGCCTAGCAAATAGTCAAGTTTTTCCGCGATAAACCATAATTAGAGATGATGGTATATCGCGAAAATATTTTGTGCCAAGATAGCCTTGAAAACACTGACACAACGTAGCTGTCTGCAGACCAATACCAGGCATCCAATATTACAATATCGGGATTCTTATTGGCTCAGTCAAATAGGGTAACAGCTCCACGTACAAACTAAAGCCAGTAATCTTCTGGTAAGCTGGGCATGTATTGAACTCCATCAAACAGTCAACTTTTCCCGCGATAAACCATCATCTCTAACCATAATCTCTAATGATAGGGCTTCGGTATACACAGGAATGGGTTCTAGCATGTTGGTCGTTGAACTCGTGAAATATTCCTAGCCCTATTGATAAGGAATACGACAGTGACGCGGCTACATGCCAGAAGCCTAGAAGCTTATACGTTTACTTGAGGAAATAAAACACGTTTACTTGTCGATGACAGGATGGTATAAAATGTTCAAGTCAGCACGCATGCCTTCAATACTACAGGCAGATACGTTGGTTTATAGCGATAATACCTTGTACCAAAACACCCTCGAAAACACTGCAGTTTCTTGCACTGCAACACGTATGATTAGGTTAAATACGTATGACATCACGTTGCTGTCTACAGACCAATAACAAGAAACAACGTAATATATTATCGGTATTGTTATTGGTTCAGTCAAATAGGATAATAGCTCCACGTACAAGCGAAAGCCAGTCATCGTTTTATATGCTGAGTATGCGTTGAAACCCAGCTAAAACCGGATTTTCCGCGATATTTATAGTACCTAGGTGGTTCACGATAATGTTGGTACTTTTAAAGACATGGAAGAATTTTTTTTTTTATTTTCAGGCAATTTTTTTATTTAAACATAGAACTCCAAGTAATATTCAAAGTGTATAGATTGTGCCGCATTTAATAGTTAATGCATGAGGCCACAATAAAACATATTTTAAAATTATAATTTTAGACAAGATGGTCTTCAAAGTTGCTTACTTTACGGCGAACAGCCTACAGCTAGAGATGATGGTTTATTGCGGGAAAACTTGACTGTTTGCTGGCTTTCAACGCACGTTCAGCTGTCGCGCGAATGTGAAACTGTTACCGTATTTGAATGAGCTAATAAGAATTTGGCTGTTGTAACATTTCATGCATGTTATGAGTAGAGACGGGAATTTTCGGTGAAAAGGTTTTTGCCGCACTTTGTTTCAGTGCCTTACGTGCACACCTGCAGCTCAACTTCATGGTTAGAGGCACGAGTATTTCGCTTATTGAGTCTAGGTCAGGCTGGACACCAAGAACCTATGTATAACTGTAGCTTCTGTGATTACACGGCAGCTGTTTTGACACACCTTCGAAGATCGCAAGCCAGTTGTAGATAATAAAATAATTCGTGGGGCTACCCACTTGTACGGTTAGAAGCCAACGGATATTCGACATTGACCAGTGTGTGTACAGGACTGAGAAGTCTAGGCTGCTACCAGATTAATACGCGAAGTATTCGTGCCTCTAGTGATGGCTATTAGCAACGTGATTTTGTGCAGAGTCGTTATTCATTTAACAGTGCCAATCAGTACACGGATAACTGCGACACATCACGTCTGTGATTTGCGGGTTTAACCTCCACACGCTGGGTGCAGCCAATCACTGACCACAAAGCAGAAATGCAGGTGTGCACGTAAGGCACTGAAACAAAGTGATGCAAAAATCTATTCGCGAAGTTTCCTGTCTCTAGTTATGAGTCTGCATACAGCTACGTTGTATCAGACGTACATCACCCAGTCATATGTGTTGCAAAAAACTACAGCATTATCAAAGGAATGTTGGCACAAAACATTTTCGCGATATACCATCACTAGAGTCACGATTTTATGGCGAATAGATTTTTGCACCATTTGGTTTCAATGCCTTATGTTTAGAGCCACTGATTTTTGGTGAAAAGAATTCTGCAGCGACTTGTTTCAATGCCTTACGTGCACACCGGCAACTATGGTTCGTGGTTATTGGCAGAATATAATAGGGCAGAGGCGTGGCTCATTTGACTGCACCAACCAGAACAACGTTACCGCGACACCACACGTCCGTGATTTGCAGGTAGGACTCCGAGACACCGAAAGTTACAAACTTCCAATCACTGACCACGAAGGAGAGAAACATATGTTCACATAAGGCATTGAAACAAATTGTTGCAGAATTCTTTTCACCAAAAATCAGTGGCTCTACTTATGTTCACATCTGCAACTCTGTTTCAAGGTCAGTGATTGGACGTTTTAACTGTCACACGTCTTGAGGTTCCACTGACAAATCACAGACCTATTACGTCACAATAGTCTCATTGTTATTGCTGCAGTCAAATGAGGGACGTGTCTGAGCAAAGACACGCTGCCGATAGCCGTGAAGCAGAGCTGTCGATGTGCACGCGAAACAAAATGTTGCAAAAATCTTTTCGCGTCAAAATCGTGGCTCTAACCATCGCTAGGGCCATGAACATTTCGCGAAAATAATTTAGCCCCAGTTTGTTTCAGTGCCTTACGTGCACACCTGCACTTCCGCTTCATAGTTATTGGCTGCGTGTCTTTGTTGTGAAGCGACGTCTCTTGTTTGACTGTGCCATCCACAGCAAGGTTACTGCGACAACACATGTTTATTTGCAGGTAGAACCCCAAGACCCGTGACAATGAAAACATCCAATCACTGACTATGAATCAGAACTGGAGATGGGCACAAAAGGCGCTGAAATTAACTGGGGCAAAATTATTTTCGCGAAAAATTCATGGCCCAATCCTCACCTCTACTTACAGCTTGAAATGCTGTAACATCGCCAAAAACGACGTATTTTTTAAACTGATGTCTCTGAACGTGTGATACTGATAACTGGGTAGAAACGAAACTAATATCGAGACGTCCACTGAGCACTACGGCGTAGTTGCGTTCAATCAAATACAACTTCGCAGATTTAAGTCACGTTAGAGCTAAGCCGCCGACAAGAAGTCTGCACGTCGGTTGAGTGGCTTATACGTAGAGGCGATATGACACTTGATGCGCGTGCATGTGTCGTCCTTATCGCCCACTTGATTCTGGCGCTCAGTCGCGGGTAAATGCTTGGAATGAACACACAACTTAAAGGCGGTCTAGTACCTAGGTTATTTTATGTAGGGTTAGTATGTCAACTACTCATATAAAGTATTGCGTTCCTTACACCCCTTCAGAGACTAAATTTAAAACAAAGTCTCTTCTTAGTACTCGCTGACACTCAGAGGGGAACGAACCCACACAAAAATTTCACGTTTCTACGTCCATGAGGTTCAATCAGTCTCAGTCAGTGAACCCTTATGTATATATATTTGTGTGTGTGTGTCTATATATATATATATATATATATATATATATATATATATATATATATATATATGTGTGTGTGTGTGTGTGTGTGTGTGTGTGTGTGTGTGTGTGTGTGTGCGTATGCGTGTGTAGGCAAACACGCTCTTATGTATGTGTGTGTGCAGGACGGTGCATACAAATTTCATAGCAAAGCGTTTAAGATATTGTGGTTTTATAGCATCTCCATCCATACAAAATAATAAAACAGCAGTAAACTGTCAAAGCTATGTATTAAAAAAAATATTTTTAACGGCGCTTTCTACCCAGGTCGTAAAATGGCGTGCAGAGCTTGCTACCACCCGGTGTTCAACTATTTATTTTTTACTTCTTCTTTTACGAAACAGATGCAAGCATAATTCATGTTCTAAATTAAAGGTTGTTCCCGTGTTTGTCTTTGTGTTATTTTTTATTTATTGAAGGTGAAGACGTCACTTACGGTCATGTTTTACTGTAGTTCTAAAGCAGGAAAATTCCGCTACACATTTTAAAAAGTACAATGAAGACGTGCTACCGACCTTCATACGTTTGATTATGCCATTAAAAATGGGGTCAGCGTTATTTCTCACAGATGTGAAATAAAAATGAAAATACTTAATACCATTACAGCGTATTGCTCGGGACAGGGAGGGTTTTTGACGGGGATGGGACAGTAATCTATCCGATCTCCGGTACACCTAGACTCAAATTATCTTCTCTTGAGAAGTATAGTACACGTCATCTTGGATTAATATAATTTTCATCAGTATCCGTATTACAGAGTGTCTGCCATACTTGATATCGGCAACGCATAAAGTTATAGCTTATTATGTTATTATTTTTAAATTGGCTATTCTTGATTGTTGCAGTTAGTTAAATTATCTCATCTACCGAACGAAAAAATACTCATTAACTACCAGTGGTTTCCTGTCCCAAATAAAACAGAAATGTAGTGGAGGCAAAATTTTAGAAAGTAACCATTGTGTCGAGCGAAAAAATAAGTTATGCACCTTTAAATTAAACTAATTCCAAAAAAGTGTGGATCCAGAAATTCCGGAAATAGTCTTCTTATATTGATAATTTATTTCATTACTACTACCCCAAAATATAATTTTTTAAATATTTAGGATCGACGAAACATATAGAAAATTGTTTACCATATTTAAAAAAAACTGTTCTGCTACACTGTCATTTGTATCCTTGTAATGAAACGCTGAAAAAGATATTACCGATAGTGTTATGCCTTAATACAGTAGAGTTAATAAATACCACCAGAAAAAACAGTAGACTGAATATTTACTCCAAGAAATATCCTAAAGTTCATGTTTTTTTTTCCACAGTGCTTAAAACAAATTACATGGATCCAATTTTCGGAGAAAAATCCGTTTAAATTCAAACGGCTCGAGTCAATTCCCCCAAACAAACGCCTGTGCATTTTACTGGTAAAAAAAATTCATTTTCCGATCGCCTACTTTAACAGCTACTCACACAATTTTTATACTGATAACAAACACAGGTTTTTAATTTTTATCATAGTAACTAATTGCGCTTAGTAATGCGCAGTAAAAAAGTATAATTATACATAGAAAACGAATGGCTGTAAAACAGTGACAGTGTTATTATATTCATTTATAATGACATAACAAGCAGTCTTTATTGAAACGCCCAAAAACTAAATAAATAGCTCATCATAATATCTTCGCTATTGTTTTACTCATGTCATGTTGTTATTTTGCTTCCGTGTCTTCGAAGAATGATTTAGAGCCACGATTTTATGGCGAAAAGAATTTTGCAACATTTGGTTTCGATGCGTCATGTGCACACCTGCAGCTCTGCTACATCGTCTGTGGTTGGATGATATTACTCTCACTTGCCTTGGCAAATTATAGACGTACAGACTCACAATAATCTTACTCTGATTGGTGCAGTCAAATGAGAAACGTGTCTGAACATAGACACGCTGCCAATAACCTTGAAACAGAACAGCCGATGTGCACGTGAGTCACTGAAACAAAGTGGGGCAAAAATCTTTTCGCGACAAAATCGTGGCCCTAATGATAATAGAAGAGATCCACTGAATCGACAGTTACTCGTAGCTTTCTATGCACTAGGATACAGTTCAAGATGAACAGTATTTTATTTATTTATTTAATCATTTATTAATATATTTATTTATTTGGAGTAGGTTTCTTTAATTGCCAGCGATCAGTAGGTAGGGGATAAATGGGTATGCAGGAAGACATTTATTAGGAATAGGTCATGTTCTACACTAAGACACCATCCCAGCATTCGCTTAGCGTTATTTCGGAAAACCCTGAGAAACCAAAATCATGATGGTCGGACCTAATTTCAAACACGGGTCCTTCTGAATTCCAGTCCATATTCTGAATCCGAACAAGTCTGTACGCGCATGTAGGTATAGGTTACAGGTATAGCCACAAGAAACAGCACTTTGAATATACAAAGATAATATTTCTGAAACTTATTTTAAAAAAATAGTCTGAAAGATCACATCCATGTTTTTGACATTACTCAATAGTTATAATATTTTTAATCTACCGAAAAATTTATTTCTCAAAACTGCTATGAGACGAACATATAGATAGGTTCTAACTAGATTAACAAAGTAATTGCGATAGTATAAGGAGGACGCTCTGTTGTAATACTTTTATAACGGTGGAAAGACAGTCTCTGATGAGGAATGGATACTTGTGTGTGTAAACATTCATATGTAATATACTATTCGCATAACGACATGTAGCAGTCAAAACTGTAATGTTTCTATAACTCACACGCAGCAAAAAAATACTGAAATAAGATATTTCTCATTCAAAAAAGATGTCGCGAGGTACTTAATGGGAACCATACCAAGCGTGGAAATGTATATATTCTTTTTTAAAAAAAGAGTGAAAATGACGAATACGTTTCTTATAGTCACGTTTTAATTTAGTTTTCAAAAATTAAAAGAAAAGTACACATATTATGATTACCTCACTGCGTACTCATAATCCATAAATTATGTTACTTCCGTAGCCTAGTCAACATTTACCGTGGGTAAATTACGAAAACAGTAAAATGTTGATATTGAAGTGTCGTTATGCAAAAGCTAAGGCGTATATTTCTTGTTGCAGGGATATTTCGTTTGAAATAATATCTTCAAGTGGTACAAAAACCAAACTGAAGACCTTTTTGCTGTCGAGACTAATGTAATAGCTTTGTACAGAATATGTCTAATGAGCGTTACCACTTCATATCCGGCTAAGGTATTTCAGATGCATACTGGAATGTTGGTGGAATTTGTGGAGTTGATTTATAGTTTTTTTACACTAATTTAAATCACTGACTTGCCAAGTGTTTTATACTGGTAGCTACTTGCTTTATTATTCGAAATATTTTACTGATGTCTAGTTTTATTTCCAGGGATTAGTTTTATATATATATATATATATATATATATATATATATATATATATATATATATATATATATATACACACACACACACACAAATAGTTTCTTTTGCTTTACGTGCCCTGGAAATCACCAAGACGTTTACTTAACCAGCTGCAAAAAATAACGAACAATATAAGTACACAGAAAGGAAAGTAGTAAATGCGTTGAAATGTTTTGATATTAGTAATAGCAGCTGGCCATCAAATGTATCCTTCTGTACTGAACATTTCAGTTCCTGATACAAATTTAGATAATTACCCTTTTATAACATGTCGCATGCAACTGCTTTTCCGGATTCGTTGTTTAATAATAGCTAACTCATTGATTCATTTTGCAAATATACTCACGGAATTAAAAGTGGAATTTTGAATTAAATAATTTTTATTTGAGATACTTTCATTACTGTAAGGAGTAATTGCTCTTAACGTCAATACAAAAACGTTTGTCATTTTACTCTTTGCACACGACTTCTAGTTATACTGTTAATGAAAAGGACGTTCAAACTTAATCAGAAGAGATCTCGAATAATTGTACCGTATTTTAATATTTGTTAAACGCAAGTAAACACACACGCCCGGCGAATTTCGGCACGCTATAGTTATCGTCGAAAATATTTCCTTTTTCTATCACGACAATCTGTAATCGGAAGAAATTCGGTACATAATCCGTTTTTTCACATCTCTCGTGTATAGGATAACCATAAATTATACACCTTACACATGAAGATACAATTTTTACAAAGCCAATCATTAAAAAAGTTGCAAAAATTCTATAGTTATTTCGTTCTCGCGGGCATTAACGTACGTAACCAACTTCCCATTCTTACGTATATGTTCGACTAAATGAACAGAACAAACCGCCAATTTTTGCTAAGCACATATATGTCTTTTTTTATACATATTTAAGGTAGAGGCTTCAGTTCTGTGCCAAGAACCCTTTACGAAATCATGCATTATATCTGTTAACAGCGTCTAAAAGACCGCTTGGAGTACTCATTAAACTTATCTTTAAATCATTTTTTCTAAATAATTTGTTTGGGTAGCAGCGTTGTGAAAGCTAGCATTAAAATGCGTCCGTGAAGTCAAGAGGAAAAAAAATCGTTCTTGAACTTCTGCGCTTTTTCCCCCCTTCAGAGTACAACACGAAACTTTCAGAGCTATTAAGCGTAGGCACTTAAGATTGCTTTCAAAAGACACGGTTCGTTAAACATATAACATTCACTGCGATGCATGCGGAATTTAAAAACTTATTTAAAGCGAATTTTTTGCGATCAATAGTACGTTTGTCAACAATTTCGTAAGTGCTACCGCAAAATGCTAGAAGAGCACTTTATGTGTCCTAACAATGCGCAGTTAAGTATATCTTAATATAAATAACATCTCGAAATATAATGAACTGACTAAATTATTGTTTTTTTTGTCCATGCCTAATCGATAAAATTAGCGCCAGGACAACAAAACATGGTAATCACCATATGTCCCAATCCAATTAGTATCTGCTCTAGATGAATTCGCATTTTTCGTTTGAGACGTGATAATCTTGCTACATTAAACCTGAAAGGCATATAAAGTTGTAAAAAAAATTTCGGGATTTCTAAGATATTTTACGATTTAATGACATAAGAAATGAAATACCTTAATAACGCGAAATGGTTTGAAACTAAAATTATACATATTTTTACTATGAATATAATGTATTAAATTTAAAATCGAAGGTAATCTTAATATATAAAATGAAGTGTCCTGACACACTCACTCACTCACTCATCAACGCACAGCACAAACTGCTGGACCTAGAACCATGAAATTTTGAGGAAAGCTTCCCCTTGTCCCGTAGGCACCCACTAAGAAAGGAATTTTTTTAGAAATTCGATAATTAAGGGGGTGAAATTTGTTTTAAAAGAATCCTTGATATCTCATTAACCGGGTATGATATTATAAATATTTAACTTCTTAAAATTGCCCAAAGAAATGCATATTCGCAAATTTTTCTAGCGTAAATCGTTAGACGCAAATTCGTGTATTGACATGCCAGTATTCAAAACAACAATGAAACCTAAAAATAAAAGTATTACAGTAAAAATAGTCACAACGTATGCCTACAGGCCAATTCATATCTCGTACAAATATAAAATAATCTAAACAACTAAAATTTTCGGTGAACTCCCTCCTTAACACAAATTAACTTACAATTTATTTCATTTATAAATCAAATTACATGTGTAAGGGACCATATTTTAGAATTTCATCAAACAGTATTTGGAGAAATTATATGTTATCTGATATATGCGTTCTCATTTTTTTTGTTAAAAAAATCTAAAACCAAAAAGTAACTTTCGTTTAATTATATGTTTCACTCAATTTATTACATTATTTCAACATCCGCTGCATCCGTTCGAACACATAACTGAGCTTACTGAGCACTATTAAAATAAAGTTTGGTAATATTGCGTATGCTTCATGATAAGAATTCTATGGTTTTTCCTTTAACATAGGTTGAGACTTGTGTGTGAACTTCAAGGTCGCAGCTGGCGGCTATGGACGTTGGATGTCGAGACTTGACAACAAAAACTCGTCGCTAATGTATTGGTCTGTGACCAGCAGTACTCAAATGTGATTGATTTTTCTGGCGACCGGAGCTGAGGTATTGTGAAGAGCACTTTTAAAAGAATTCAATCGGAAGCGTTTTTTTTTTTTACCAAAAGTTTTTGCTCCCGAACCCACACTGGATGATTTACGGCGCTGGAGTGCAGTCGACATGTGGTGTTTTCCAGCCGCTAGAACGAAATATTTCCAGAGTCATGTTTTAGGAGATGCATTCGTTTACTAACAGTGAATTTTAATATGCAGACAATATAAAAATGTATCAAAAGTTGTTGCAAAACATAAAAACTACAATGATTAAAAACATATTTTTCATACGTAACTTCCACACGTTAGTGTGTTTTTATATATATTTATTTACTAAATTATTAACAACAAAATTATAATAACGCTTTCCAAACCGGAGGATTACCGCTTAATTTTTGTACTTTTCTTTTGTTTCTTTTTTATTTAAATGTTTTAACTGTACTTCCACCTAGGGATTAACGATTTACAAGTATGTAGAACAGTGAAAAATATTTCATGTGTCCAGTCCTTTAAAATAGATTTGCTTATAGTAACGTATTACGTTGGAAATATTTTTTCTTGAGTAAAATTCTAATGTCCCTATTCGTTGATTCAAAAAATTTTTAGTGATGAATTTATTCCTTTTGTTGAACCAAATATCCTCTATGTACAATTTTTGGTTAGTCTTGCCGATTACACCTTCGTGTGTTTTAAATACGAAGTGTTTTTATCGTTTAAATATATTTAAAATAGTTTTTTGTAAACAATTCTAAAATATTTATTCTTATATAGAACTTGGAATTATTTTCTTTCATGTCAAAACTCTGACAATTTTTTAATTCGTTTCATTAGAGCTTTCAAATGTGTTTGGCATGTTTTAAGCATTTTTATGTTATTTTCCTTTGTGTACGACGTTAACCACTTTTTTATCGCCTATAAAACTTAAGACATGTTAGCCATTGTAACTTTTTAATTAATGTTTACTTCCATCAGCGATTTTTAGAAATAATATCTCGAATGAGACATTTCTTGTAGTATTTTTTTCGCCTGGTTTCTAATATTAAAGGATTTTTTTTTTTTTGCATTTGGTCTGTGTAGAATATTTAGTAATATTTTTAGTAAATCACACCTTATCCGCCACATATGTGACTTCATATAAGTAAGGTAAGGTATTGGGCTTTACGTCTAGTCGACAGTGATTTCATTAGAGTTCGTGACACACAACTTTGTACAATGGCACGAGCTGGAAGAGGAGTTGGCCAGGGCCTGCTAAGGAAAACCGAAATCAGGATGGCTGGAGCTGGGTATCGAACCCGGATCCTCCCGAATGCAAGTACAGCGTGTTACCGTTGCTTCACCTCGCTCGGTACTTCAAATTAGTGACATCTCAGATATTGTTTCAAAAAGTCCATCTTATATAAGGTATTACAAGCTAAAAAAAAAAAAAAAAAAAAAAAAAAAAAAAAAAAAAAAAAAAAAAAAAAAAAAAAAAAAAAAAAAAAAAAAAAAAAAAAAAAAAAAAAAAAAAAAAAAAAAAAAAAAAAAAAAACACAGGCAAAAATATTATTTTTTTAATTTCTGCAGAAGGTTGAAAAATAAATCCTACATAAAAGACGAATAACTGAATCAAGGAAAGTACAGTGATGAAATTGGACTTGTTGCGACTAGTGTAGGATAATGGCGGAGTAGTGTTGTGGTTAGAATTCGAATTCATGACAAAAGTGGAATTTTTATGGTATTTACAAAAACATAGAGAGGGAGATATTAGTCAGCGCATCGAGGTCTTCAGCGCCGGAGAGGGGTGACTTGATGTGAGTATGGAGCAGCGCCGAAGTGAAAGGGTGGAGGAAACGGGAGATCCCCGAGAAAACCTGCCGACCAACGGCATCGTCCGGCACGATTCCCACATGCGAAAATCCGGGGACCGACCTCGCCGGGAATCGGACCCGGATCGCCTTGGTGGGAGGCGAGAGGTCTGATCCCTCGACCAACGCGGCCCCTCACAAGAAACAGGGCACTACACAAGGCAAACAAATATTTTTGTTCCAAATGCTTAAAAGAATACTATCGCAGTACAATTTTTCTCTAAGGCATACATGGCCGAATGGTCAGACCATTCGTCTCCCACCAAGGCGATCCGGGTTCGTTTCCCGGCGAGGTCGGCCCTCGGATTTCCGCATGTGGGAATCGTGCCGGATGATGCCGTTAGTAGGCGGGTTTTCTCAGGGATCTTCCCCTGTTTCCCCGCCCTTTCGTTTCGGCGTTGCTCCATACTCACATTATGTCGTCTCTCACCAGCTCTGAAGACCTCGATGTTAAGCGCTGATCAAAATCTTTCATTTACTCACTCTAAGGCCTACATAATTGAACATATTGTTAAAGTCATGTAAGAACGAAATTGTAATTGGTACGGGTGTGGTTATGTTTATTTAGATTCTAGCACGGTTTTGTTTGCTGACAGGCAGTGGCGTGTGGTGAATGTGTTGCAAGTTATGCTGGTGTTTGTCCTAAATGTACACGCATACTTTCTCTACGACGTTGCTGTGCAGCGGATGTCGAGCCGCGAATACTGTGTTTCTCGCAACTACTGTAGCTCGTGAGTGCATTGCTGCATTGCGTTATGTCAGGTTAGATTCGACTGAACTGTCGTCACTGTTGCGTGCATTTACAATCAAGGTGGCCACTTGCGTGAATGTATTTTACGCGTTCGAAACCTAGAAGTGCGAAAGCGATAAGGAAGACAATGCACGTTCTTCAAGCTTCCCTCTAGCCTCTAGGCGCCCAAGTCAGTAAGCTGGCGTGGAGTGTTCTCAACGACAACACGTCTCTTGTGAGACATCCAATTGTGACACTACTATTTTATGACATTCTTAGAGATGATTGTACGTTCAGCTTACCAGAAGATTACTGGCTTTCGCATGTACGTGGACCTGTTACCCTATTTGACTGAATCAATAACAAGCTCGCTATTCGATTATCGTTATTGGTCTGCAGACAGCTACATATATAGACAGACCAAGAGCATGCATAAAATATTACAATATCGGAAGTCTTATTGGGTCAGTCAAATAAGGTAACAGCTCCAAGTACAAGCTAAAGCCAGTAATCTTCTGGTAAGCTGAACGTGAATTGAAATCCAGCAAACAATGACGTTTCCCCGCGGTAAACCATCATATATACCCATACCATTCCTATCTAAAAAAAAGTACCTGAAAAACACCCATCTTTGCCATTTTCGGTAGCAAGAAAATAAACTTTGCAGATGAAGGAAGGAACTGAGACAGGTATATATACACGTGTAACGTTCTTTGCATACTATTCTTAAGTAGAACTCATTCATGCTCGTCGAGTGGTTTTCCAAAAACATGTGTCGGCCGACGCTGTGTACACCGCCCGACTGCTTGGGTAGGACGGACGTACAGATAGAGTAATTTACGCTACACTTACAAGTGATGAAAATGAAATAAAAATCCTTCATTTTCAGTCGTTCTAAACATACCAAAATATGTTGTTTTATGTTTTTGTAATATTTAGCAAGTAACCCGGGACATTAGTATCGTATGGTGACCAGAAGCAAGGTAAGTTGGTGATTGCTCAGTACCGTACGGTCTCATTGCACGCAGAAGGGACCAGTAACTACCGTACAACTGGGTCTAACATAATGTAATGCGGCCACTCGCGAGTTAACAGGAAGGCAGCCATTAAACACAATGTCTGACTTTGCGCTGCACAACTAAGTCTGAGAGGCTTACGTGTACACGAGGGAGTCTACATGTACACTTGACAACAAACGCGTCTTACTTTTGCTACATATTCACCACACGCCACTGCCGGACATCTAATTTCAATGTAAATTATTTCGCTTAGTTTGTTGCTTTTCATTGGTATATGCTGCCCAGACGTGCAAATCTGGACATTGGTATGCCGTTATGGTTCCATAGGAGGAAAATGTATTAACTTGTAATGAATACAAAACTTACACAATTCCGTAAAAGTAGGAAGTTAGGTTTTCCACATTTAACGGCCTTGGCATAGTAAGTAGATTTTAGCTGACTGTATTTAGTTTTTTTTTTTTTTACATACCGCAATGGGGTATGTCTCCAAGAAACTAAATACTGTCATACACTTCCACAGCACAGTTTTTTCAGATATCATAGATGTAGGCTGTTCTGCAGGTCACTCGTGGCGTTAAGATTGTTGGCAGGTTACGCAACTGACTTATATACAAATCTCTTAAGAAACTGGTCCACGTGACATCTGCGAACAACGCGTGTTTCAAAACTTGCAACCAACGGTATAGATCGGAATTCACAATTGGCTGCTATAAAGAGACGACTCCCCTCCTATGAATACGCATTCACGACATCACTGTGCGAAGCAGGCTTCTGTGTGTTTTACGAAAAGTCTCCATGTTTGGGAAAGGCGCATACTGGAGAACAAACAAGCGACGAACGAAATGGCCGCACGCTTGCACGCCTCGAGTTTATTGCCACGAGCTGTCGTTATTGGTTGCCTTTCTGAGGTAGAGTTCCGCTCCTTGCATGAACTCAGCGTCGTGGAAAACCCGCGGTTATTTATTGTTCCGTAACCTTGCTTGTGCACCACGCCTCGCAGAACACTACTGTACTTTTATGTGGCAATGTTGGTTAAGGCGACTTCTTCGATAGGCTGAGATTGAACTAAGGATGTTGCTGAGCGGCATTTGTAATTTGGTATCAACCCTATATGCGAGCCACTTAGCTGGCTTTGCCACTGTAAATATAATAGTCGGTTTCCTTTGGGTCGTTTAGCGATGACCATATCATTTTATTTATGAGAAGTACGGTCAAGTCCAATGCAATTTTAATCTTTGTGTTTTTCGTATCGGAGTGATATTTTCCACATACGGCTGCCTGTAAAAGCTATTTTTGGCGAATTTGAGTAGCACTTTAAGTACGTTTCTTATAGAAGTATAGACATTTAAAACTAACAGCCACGTATCTTGAAGTGAATGTTCTTTTTGTGGATATAAAAAAGAAAGGAAATCTAAGTAGTCTCATTAAAAATGATAAATTACAGTTCGTTGTAATACATTTCAAGCACATGTAGTGAGGTCCCATAAGAGCAAAGATAGTGACAACAGAGTTAATAAACATATTGTTACCTGAACTTTGTGTAAATACTTGAGTACAAGCTACTCACAAGAATTGTGTATGCAATTGGGGTTTTTGTTTGTTGCGTACAAAACGTAACTAATTAATTTTAACTAAAAATAAAATAATGTACCTTGTCAAAGGAAACTATAAAAAAGCGCCAAAACAGGCGGTGTTGATCTCACTTAAAAATCTAGTTTTGACCACGTAAGAACATATTTAGTTGTTTTCACTCCCTCACATATGTTTTGCAATAAAGTATACAGTAAAATTTTATGTAAAATTCCTGTCCACATTAGAGAGGCAATTTACGTTTACATTTAGGTGAAAATTACTTGACAAGTGTAGATAACAATTAAACCGTATGCAATGATCTCTTACGTAAAAGGAAAAATACCTAACTTGGCAAAGCAAGACATGACCTATGTGTACTCGAACCCACGAAAAGAGCCAAAATATTCTCCGTGTTTTGAGGTTATCGTATGACATCAGTAGTAGCTTCGTAAATGTGTAATCATTTGTAAAGTCGAGTAAGGTTCATCATATTTCTTTATCACAGAATTAAATTTCAGATTAAGTATTTCTTTAAGTCAGAGCAATGTCATTAAGCAACTGTATTTTTATTGTGATTCTTAGTTGATCTGCTTGTTGTATCTACCCATCAACCGTTACTAGAAATAAAAATTGAAATAACGGAAAATCACATAACTTATTTTAAACAAAACATGTTTTCAAGTAACAGAAACATATGCAACATACTAAAAGTTTATAAAATAATATTGTCCCTTGAAAAACATTACCATATTAGCACAAACTGTATATCCTCTAATTTTAATCAATTTCACGTAAATACGGAGCGATTTTTCGTGCATTCAAAATGTTTGGCGACGAAATTATTGAACATGAAATACAAACTTGTACCCAATGTCACACACATAGCATAAATCTCTAAAGCAATTATTATTGATAACGTGTCACGCGTACTTTTGAAAGTTGGCTTGTTTATCAAGACAACGTATGCCTAATTACAAAGCGAATATTTGCGCACACTATACGAAACTTTACTATCCCAGAAAGTTACATTTCTGAGTGATTTACTATGCTTTTGCTGTATTGTAACGTATCCGTGCACCGGAAATATTGGCAAGTATATCCCTGTCACGGAAAGGAAATATTTCCGTACATCTATACCGTAAAATACACATATAATATTTGCATCGTAACAAGCCTTCATCTCTGATCACATAGATAAATTGTTTAAAACAGTTAACCAAGTGAAAATTATATGTTGCTGTGTTCTCAACAAAATATGAACAACAGGAAGGCTTTTAATTTAAAACAGATGCCCCTGTAAACGACAATTCTGCATTTATATCACCAGACACAAATAAAAATATATCATAGGCTGTGATTATGTAACAAGATGGATCATCTTAAACATCGCACGGATAATTGATTGCTTTTTGAAACCACCAATAAAAGTAAATAAAAAATGACTGAAACGTAACATAAAATATGAAACGGAACTCTTCTAGCTGGAAGTGAATGCTTCTCTTGATCACCTCTTTCCCTTTCCTCCTCAGAGAAATTTTGCCGGTATAAAAGAGTTCCTGTACCAACTATGCATTGTAGAAGCGTATCCTACGCAGTCGTTAGAAAGAAGCCGTTTAGCCGTTTAAGAATGGATGCCATCAATTACATGAACTTAAATTCCCTCCTTAATTCTACCAGTCCAACGGCTTTAGAGTAAGCGTTTCGAAATTACAAAGTTAACCCAGTATTACGAGGAAAAATCTGCCAAAATATCCATTTGCACATTATCGTTAATCGTTCAGTGGTATGTTTAATACCAATTGAAAATAATTTTTGAACAATTTTAACAAAAATGTTATTCGTGTCTTTTTGGTTTTAAATCTTTGAACGAGTACATATCGCAAATATTTTGTTTAGTACGAATTTTTTATTTTCTTCATAACATATTAGAACGTGTGATATAACCATATTTTCAGCACTGCGGTACTAAATTTGAAAAAAAAAAAAAAAAAAGACCGGTTTCGGTTTTCTTAACAATTTTTGGTGACATGAGGGATAAAAAATAATAGGCACCGGCAAAAATCACCAATCAAAATTTCATACAGGCTAGAAATTCTTGATTCTATCCTTGTACAATGCCAGACAAGTAAAGTTTAAACTGTGTATTATCACGTACTTGATTGAGTTAATAACAAAGTTATTGATAGATACCGTGTAAAAGGGTTATAGTTTATTTCCTGCAAAACGAAATTAAGAAGCTTACTCTATATATACTACATGTGTATGTCCGAAAGGAATTACTACGACAAACAGTAACGAATTCGTTCCGTTACACACACGTGTCGCATGTAACCAATGTGACTTTGTTACAGTACAGTACCTCGCATTTTCTGCAGTTTTTTTACCCTGTTAGTTAAAATACCAATTTTATAAGGTTAAGTCCTGCCTGCGCTGTAGTCTCAGGGACTGGATTTGTTTGTATGGACATTGCACAGTTCTTTCAAAGATCAGTTTCAGGGAATTGCCTTTCCACACACGGATGTCTCCGCGACTAGCTAGGTTTACTCCTTCACTATATATAGTGAAATTTTAATCTTACTTTATGAAATGTTTTACATTGGCTAAGTATCAGCCAGATTAACAAAATGTGACGTAGGTTATCAAGAAGACTAATTTAACTGTGTATATATGTCACATAGAGGTAGTTCTCAAAACACTTTTCCAAAATTAGTAGCTTCTCACTTATTAATTTTATTAATTAACCAAAGGAACCATATCTGATTTTGCATAAGGAAAAGAATGCATAGAGTCTCTTAGGCTTTGTTCGAAAGAGAGAGCCGAAGCTAGGAGCAATACCGGAAAGTACTCGCTGTCTTCTGCATGCCCAGTGATGTAACACTTTGCTGCGAAGTCTTGCGTTGGAGTTTTTGTTACACTTTTTCACCATCTTCGAGATGTGTCCTCGAAATTTCGTGATTTCTTCTTGTGATTGCTGGACCTCCTTTTTTGTTACATTATCTGGTTCATTGTATTTTGACGGAAAATATCTAGTGGCTCCGAAAAATTAAGGGAAAAAGGCTTTATGTCTCGTCGACAGCGGAGTTAATAAATACGCTGACAAACAGCTTGACACAATGACACGAACTAGGAGAGGAATCAGCGATGATCTTTGCTAAGGAGCTATCCCAACATTAGCCTTGAGCGGTATAGGGAAACGATAGATAGGCCTAATCTGAGTCGAAGGACCAACGCGTTACCGTTGCACCACTCCGCTCGGTAAATGTAACTGGGATTGTTGATGGGGAGAATAGGTAGGGTAGAAACATGCCAAAGTCGATGTTACTGTTTAGCGTATCACAGAAAAATAATAATATATTTGATATTTGAAACAGAATCAACGGAAGTTTATAAAGACAGGGAGGTATGAAGAACGGAGCTGATCCGGTGTGAATTATCTCCCGTCGCAAGATACGGGTATAGCTATACGAGAGACCGTGGGAATAAAACAACCAAAAATTTACTCAAAATAGAATCGTGGCGTACGAATACATTTTATTCACTTTTAAAATGTTTATGTGGATGGTCTTGGCACGGTTTGGAAAGTCACGGGCAATTTGTGATTGCCTCTTAAGTGACGGCTGTTGTCACGACTGATGGTTTCCCGTAAAGCGAAGTAAGTGAAATTTAAAATTTCAGCGGTTGGCCGTGTTTACCCTGTGAGAAAACTGTAAATTAATTGTAAGTTTTTATCCGTACATTATATGGGACACTTACATTATTTCAGCTTGTAAATCAAGTAACTTTAGAGCATTTTTGCTAAACAATTGGTGTAATAATTGTATACATTTAACAGTTTCCTAAAAATGTTTGGACGCCACCAGTAACTTATAGATAATAATTTTCCCATACACTCCTCTACATCGGTGGGTAAGTTTACAAAAAAAAATTTCTTACACTGTACCTTTCCGATGGTACGTTCCGTGTAGATATTCGATGACTTGGTATGTTTTTCATAGCCATGGTTATTATTTAAGAATTTGCGCAATAACTTCTGGTGAGGTCGACCTGGATTTTCACATGTGGAAATCGTGACGGATGAAGTCGTAGGCCGGTGGATTGTCTCGAAGATATCCTTTTACTTCCGCCCTATCGTTTCGGCGATGTTATCTACTTTCTTAATGTCATCCTTCACCAGTGCTGAACATCTCGTTGCTTAGCGCTGGCCAAAATCTCTTTGCTTCACTTCTATTGCGTTGTAAGCGTAATTTGTTTCCCTTAAATATAAGATATTTTTATCAAATTTCTCTTTTGTTGTTGTAACGTTCTATTAATTTCCTCACACGACTCGTATATAAAGGCGTGCCTCTTCTCTTATTTGCGCATTGCTTCGTGCGTCGGGCTCCTCGCCCTGGATACTTTCGTCTCTGTCCTGGCGAAGATCAACTCCATCCTTTCAACATGCTTACGAGAACCCCGTCAGATAACCGCTATGCCACTGGTCTGCCTCAAAGGATCCTTTGAAAGCGTTTGCTTTACTCTGTCGACGCCAGCCGAAATTAACGTAGTGGAATCTCTGCTCATAATATCGTAAACACTGAAAGTTCATGTGTGCTTGTGAATAACAACACGTATCATTTTGCGCTTCTCTTTGATTCCGTCGATGTCTTTATTTGACTGGACCGTAGCGAAACTCTCATTAGGTACGGCAACATCTGTTTGCAAATGGCTTGCGGTTCTCTTAGGTATGGCTAGAGATGATGGTATATCGCGAAAATATTTTGTGTGAATATAGCCTTGAAAACACTGACATAACGTGGATGTCTGCAGACCAATAACATACACTGAATATTACAGCAGCGGGATTATTATTGGCTCAGTCAAATAGGGCAACAGCTCCACGTACAAGCAAAAGCCAGTCATCTTTTCATAAGCTGGACGTACGTTGAAGCCTAGCAAATAGTCAAGTTTTCCCGCGATAAACCATCATCTCTAGGTATGGCATATGTTAACACTATGCCAATGACTGCGCAGTGTGTTGAAGTAGGTTGTTATAATATTTCGCTTCTTGTTTTCCAAGTGAGGAAATACCAATTTGTTATTATAGGCGCGGCTTATTGTCGTTGTGTCGAACTTGTAAGTGAAAATGTACAATGTTTGCCTCAAAGATAATTATTGTGCAGTCATCCAATTCTACTGTGGTCAACATGTTTCGATGCTAATAAATACAGTAATTTTGATACATCTGTGTCTACTAATTGTGCAATTACTCTAGTTACTCTTTTCTATAGAACTAACATTACTAACCGGTTATTAATAAATTGAGTAGCGAGCTGGCTGCGGCATAAATGAAGCACCCGACATGTAGAACATTAGATAAATGGAAATAAACTAGAAGTATGAACATTTCATTGGCGTAAAACTCATAATTGGTAGTGACGTGAACGTCATTAATGTTTCATAAACTATTTTAATTAAAAATATAAATTTTACTATAGATACTATTAACATCAATTAAATTAGAATTAAAGTAATAAATATTAATAGCAACATTATAACGGTAACATTTGTTATTATAATTGTGAAGAAAATTGTACTATTCTTTGTAATATTGTGGCGACATGCTCTCAAATAAAATTAAGTAAGTTCAACTCAATTCAGTTCGCCGATAATATTCTGGTGATCCACAATTCGTTACGTTTTTGAAAGCACTCTCAAAGTCCAGCCCGAATACAGTGGCTTATTTACAGTTACAGGCGCATACCTGGATTAACGTTGTTCGTCCAGCCAACGTATTTTCACATCAGTCTTGCCGCGAGGCCTCGTGTCCCATATTCTTCACGAGTTGTATCACAGAAATTACGTTACAGAGGAAGTCGCCGTCCACGGTGTTTGCCGAAACTACTGATACCTGGACACTTTGCCGAGAGTTTCCATTAATACACGTACATTGCTTGACTAAGCAATAATTGAAGCAACATGCCTCAACCACACACACAGTCAGTGCCAACTTTTACTCTCGACGCCGTCAACCACGGCACAGTCCGCGACGTCTACCTCCGTTGATCGCTGCTAACCCCGCGCTCATGTCTAACACACACCGTCCACCGCGCACACAGCGCTCCACGTGGGCACTTATTGAAACACTTTTACGTGGGCTACACTAGTGGGTTATTTATATTACATAAAACATATTAAAGTTACCTAACTAACCTTAATTAAAATATAATACAATAAAAATATTATAAAAGATAAATAAACTTGCCCTTTAATAAACTAATACTAATTTGTGAAGATATATACAACACCATTCTAGTTACTTCCTGGGGTCCCTAAGTACAGGGTTGCCAACCGCGAAAAGGCAAACACCCACGAGACAACGCCAGTTGTCTCAATATAATAACTAATATAGATTTATCTTGTTTTGATCATAATGTACATATTTTTTTTTATTATATAGCTTACTCCCTGTCAATTTCACCCGAAAACGATAAAACGATATTATTAAATTACAGCGTCAAATGTTCACGAACACAAAAAATTTTAATGTTAACGAAAACAAAACTATACAAATGTCTTATAATATATACGTAAGACTTTATGAATATACAATTTCTGAACACTAAACTTGACATATACGTATCAAATACTTTTTGTACACTAAATCAATGAAGTCTTTAAAGCAGCCTGTTTTAGAACTGCGTTTATTAAAATTGGAATAAGGCTTAAATTGTTACACTGCAATCACATAAAACAATTTTCTTTAAGTAAGATATATACTGGTTTGGCAGTGAAGTACATTGTCTGACAGTGAGTTCCTCTGTTCCAACATTGGTTTTAATTTCGTTTCATTAATTCACGAATCCGCAGACGTCATCTTTTAAATTGAAGTGAACATGACTATCTTTGGTCTCTATACCTCTCACGCTCCTTCAAAGTAAGAATGGTTACGTTACTGCTCAGTTGTAAATGTGCTATGCCTGGGAGACAGGGTAAAAAAAAATTTGGGAAGGGGGTCTAAGACATCGGGCGACGCAATTGCAGTTCGGCGGGTTGCTGGTAATCAGGCGAGGGAAACTGGGTCCGAATAGTGGCGTGACTTGGAAGTTCCGTGCAAGAAAACGTTTCCTTTTCTTGGCTGTTGGCTAGCTCAGCACTCGTGGGAAAGAGAGTGTGGAGTTGAATACGCCAAATCAGCGCTGTGAAATCCTGCTGAGAACGAGCTGACCGTACCCAAAATACCCATAAAATAAATTAGTTCCGTAAATGCAAGCCTTATTAATTGTTAAATACCTAAATTTCGACCAATGACTTCAATTTGGTTCTCGCTACATGATTCTCGGTAAAAAAAAAAGAATGCCATGAAGTACTTATTAAAAACTTTAATAATTATTTTGTAGATTAAAAAATTTTTGAATATGACGAAAATTTTTGCTCTCGCAATTAATTTTTTTTAATGCAAGAAATATGTTTATGTTACACCCATCTTTATTCGCTGTGAATTTTTTATTATTAGTTTAGGTGAGTTAATTTTTAGTATTGTTAAACCACGAAAATATATAGTTTTGTTTGTTTGCACATTTTTATGACAACTATAGGTTATTCTTTTTTTTACGAGACTATCATTAAAGGAAATGTCTGCAAGTGTAGTAGTCTTTCGTACAATATAACATGGCAAATATTTTCTGCTTAAAAAACTAGCGGGACTCAACTCCCCCCACCCCCTCTACACTCACTCTCGCACACACAATCACACACACACACACACATCGTCAGTTGCAGGACGCTACACTGATTTGCATAATACGCTGGCAGGAAAGATCATTCCAATTTTCCACATCTTTTAAAGGTTTACATAGTCACGACGACTATTCAGGGGCTCAGATGTATTTGGGCAGTCTTCAAGGGCATTATTAGATGCAGAAACTCTTCAAGGCCATGCATATTCTGTGCACTCTTCAAAGCAGTGCACAAATTTCAGCACTCTTCAAGAGTCTGCATTATTATATGTGGGCAATATTTTAAGGCATGCTTATAGGGTTTAACCGATATCGTGATGAGGGTAATCAGTGCCCGCCATTTTGAGATAATGGAACTTCTGCATTTAATTTGGTCTACAAATGTTCCATACTGTTTTATGCTTCGACAAGGTAGAGGGAATAGTTTCTTACATTTTATACAGTTGGTATTACTTGACTACTATTGCTTATACTATATATGTGACCATCCGTAGAAAAAAATGACTTTCTTCCTCGGGACGGTTACTGGTCAAAAACTACGAAAGGTAGTGAAAGTGTGACAGTTTGGTAACGTTTAAAGAGACAATATATGTGCCATGTCAGGCGGGAAATTTTAGCAAATCTCATTTTATAGAACTTACAGCGAAAATTGAAGAATTCTAAGATCGCGGCTACTGATCCCCCTTAATATCTGATTAGCCATGTTGTGAGCTTCAGAAAATTAGGGAGTATTTGTACGCAGAGTTCACTAGGTTGCCACCAGAGAGCATGTTTATACCCGCCGTACGATAAGTTGATGCTTTTAGAAACGAACTGTTGGCAATATTTACTAAGAATACTTCCGTTATTACCATACAACTATGTAAGCAAATGAAAAAGCAATACGATGAGATAATTAAATACATTTTTGTATTATTACACGTCAGCGAGAATGAAAATTGTTGGCAATAATTATTTTAAAAGTGAGTTAAACACGTCTGTTACACGATAGTTGGAGGATGGTTGGGTTGACGTTGATGTCGTAGAAATAGTTGTTCTGTAAATTATGAACAGCGGTTAAAATATTGAAAATCGTAAATAGAATATGCACATATTGTGTTTATTTTCAGGAAGTGAAATAAAATGTATATTTACGTGTAGCATATATACAATATTTTAGAGGTGACGTAGTTTTGTGGCGGTGGATGAACAATGTAGGTCGGCTTGCAGTGCAGCCGTCAAACTGGCAATGTTGCTGTTGACCACGGCCGTAGAAGAACAGGTCTGGACACTCGCCTGGGAATTTGACCCCCTTGTTGTTTGGCTGTAGTTCACCAAGTTACCGAGAATATTGTGTTTTATTGGCGCTTCAGTTAGGGCGGTCGGACTCAAACTCCGCCCACTTTTTTCCATCGTTAAATTTATAAAGTAAACAAAGATTGCTGGAGCCTTTGCTTAGATTTGTGAGCGAAGAAAGTATTTCATAAATTGATAAAAAAAAATTACGTTTTGATAAATTGTTTATCTTAGTGGAAAGGAAGTCAAGCAAAATACATTGTTATATAGGCGATTGTCCATACCTGTACTTCTACGACCGTGCTGTTGACGTTTGGCGGAAGGATACATAGTTTGTTGGAAAACAGATCCACTCTAGCAGCAGGGCTTCCAGAGAGAATCAAATTACCGTACGGCGGGTGCAGTTACTAATATAAGTGACCATTATATCAAATATAAGGTCACAATTAAAATGTTTAGCATATTTCTGTTACTGAAGATCGATGCCTTAGTATCACGAAGTCGGGTAGATTTACTCTATTTTGGGTATCTTCAAAAATCATGCTTATACGTTGTGCGTGCCTGAAAAGAAGATTCCTCTGAACGATCCCGCCCAGTGTGGAGAGCGATAAGGCGAGGTCTGCTTGAAAATGCCAGCAAGCCGCCTGGGAGCTGGTGATATTCGCGTCGAGATGCGCTCGGCGGAGGGATTTGGCGGAGGAGCGGTCGCGCCGTGGGATCCCCCATGCGCTGAGCAGCGCCGATGAGGCGCGGGGCGCCGCCTCGCCAAACTTCATTATCCCCAGCATCCGGCGCTCTGGAGCCGAGATATCTCCCCAGGGTGGATAGAGCATCTCGCGGAACTGCGCCACCCTTCCAGTCATTCCAACCAACCACCGCGCCGTTTCCGTCGAGAATGTGCCGGCGATGTCCCGCAACGGTGGGTTTTCAATAACGCGCTACCGTCTCTTGGCACTTTGCACCAAAAAATTAGTAATTTTATAATTGTACCAATCACTATCCAACTCTTACACAATACATTAACAGTAATTTTTCACACAAAGTATTTCTCAATTCTAGTTTGTACAAGCGCATGTAAATGTAGCAATTTGTAGCTACTTGTCTTATTGTATTACACTACATACCCCAAGTAAAAACTTATCAAACAAAACGAATGAAATAATTTAGAATGATAATAATGGTAGTAAATTATACAATGCATGTTTTTTTAAAGTATTCTTGTAGTGGGGGCAAGTTACATACTAAAGACGTATTTTGGACTTACGGCATTGCAGCAAATGGTGTGTCACAGAAAAACCAGAGAATACACTCAAAAAAAACAAACAAGTAAACAACCAAAATGACAAATAATAATTACCGCGACAAACAGACAATCTGCACACAAACAAGCAGTAGCAGATGAACGTGTACACTTAAAAAAAATTAAGTGCTGGCAAATGGTTATCACACTGACACCATAAAACGAAATATAAAACCAAACATTACATATATAGGCCTAAATTAACAAAGAACCGACAAACCTGTGGGACCTCTGGTTAATCCATATGTTTGTGGCTTTTCGGAGAAAAAAAAGACGATTGTGTAATAAATAAAGACTCCAAACATTTAAAATCAGACAATTCCATAAAACACATGGTTACCAAAGTAAAACCAAACTCAGAACAATATGTATCAGATCCCCCTGTGAATGCGGCTGTATTAACATTGGAGAGACTGACATACCCCTATCTACACGCATAAAAGAACACAAAAATAATGTAAAGAAGCGTAAATTTCAATAATCTAATCCAGCACAAACCATGCCTGGGACAATAGCCACAGAATAATCTGGGAATATGCTACTCCACTTACACAGGAAACACACAAAATTAATAAAGAAAATCGAAGAATCAACATTCATAGCTAGTAACAGAAATGTATTTAGTCAGCAATGCATGTAGTTGGAAAACATTTTGTTTCCAATAATTAGAAAATAAGTGAATATATATTTTTTAAGATCCTTTTCAGCTATGAAAATACTGGTACCGAATCTATTATTTACATTACACATTTGTCTTTACTATTACGTCAAAATTGGAATATCTCTTTGCGATGAGCCATCGGCGAAAAATCTGTACGCCACACAGAAAAAACTGTTTTGTGGTGGCTACAAAATGTTTTGTCAATATGGACCTCACAAAATAATTTTGTAGTGGTTACAAAATTTTTTTGTAGTCAGTGCAAAACTTTATGGGGGACAACAAAAATTCTTTGTGTTTACTAAAAAAATTTGGTTAGGCCCATTATAACAAAATATTTCGTGGTGACTAAGAAGTATTTTTTTCAGTGCAGCGAGGTGGCGCAACGGTATCACATTGGACTCGCATTAGGGAGGACCCGAGTTCAATCCCCGGTTGCGGCCATCCTGATCTAGGATTTCCATGGTTTCCTGAAATCGCTCCAAGGGAATGCTGATATAGTTTTAAACAGAGGCTCCTCTCCCAGCTACTGGCACCGCTGTCGGAGGGAGGTAATTAATGCCCACTATCTACCTAAAGTAACTTGCACCGAAAGACTAGCGTGAAGTGTGAAGTGCGTGTTGTTTCTTCCTTACCATTCCCACACTTCTACGCAGTCTTCAAGGACATTATTAAATACAGAAACTCTTCAAGGCCATGCACATTCTCTGCACTCTTCAAAGCAGTGCACAGATTTCAGCACTCTTCAAGAGTCTGCGTAATTATATTTGGGCATCATTTTAAGACATCCCATTATTACAATGGAGTGATTTTGGAAAACTACGTATAACTGCAATCAGGATGATCGGGAGTCGAACCCGGATTCTGCCTAATACGAGTCCAGTGTTTCTACCGCACCACCTCGCACGGTGCGCTAGGAAAAAAAAACACACCCTAAACCTGACATAACTATAAATAGTAGCAACCCCACACATATTTTTTTTTTTCACGAAAATGTTCTAGTGCATCTCGGGTACATCAGTAGAGTCTTTGTGTAGAAGCGTGCGTCAGAAAAAAAGGGCGACAGAGATACCATATTTCTGTGACATTTCTGTATAACAACAAGAAACGCGAGAGTTAAAATAATTCAATCACTCTGACCATGAAACATAGATGCAGTGTTGCACGGAAAGCATTGAAATGTTAGGCGAAAAAAATAATTTCTGCCAAAATCTTGTGTTTAAGTCTCTACCCATATTCTGTTCGTGTGCGATTTTACTACGTTTAGTTTCATATATAGTATTTTTACTACTCAAGTGTCCATCAATGCGTATCTGTGAAGTCGCGGTCCAATAACATGTATTAAATGTACGGCAGTTCGGTACTGTCGACCCTGGCAGTAAATTAACCTCGCAGTACTAAATGCCTCTTTAGTCTGCTATTTGAATTTTCTGCTGTCTCAGTAAGACTGACACTATGACCTGAATTCGTACGAATGAATCTTTCTTTTACTGTGAGATTATGGACAGTTCGTGTGCCATCCCGGGACGATAATGACTAAAACGTTTTCAGGATGTTGGACCCGTAAAAATTTGTTATTTTACATTTACGCCAAACACTGTTAAACTTTTACACATCAGATAAAATGTAATTTTCCCAAATAAAAAATTTTTAGGTCACATAGTTTTAGCATATTCACCTATCAAAGTCGCAAAATGGCTGTTGCTGCGTAGCAAAAAAAAAAGTTATTAACTTGCAGAAACAAGATAATTCTTATTGATATTATATTATATGTGTTACTTAAAGACACTTTTGTTAAAACAAAAGGATGCATTTTTGTGATATTTTTTTTAAAATTGATTCAAATTACTAAATATTTGCGTAACTTTGACTTTTCGCTACTACTGAAATTTTCAAAACTAACTTTTGTCAGACAAGTCATAAAATACATTGATACACTGACTTACAGTTCCTGTTATTTTGAATTCATTATTTAAATACTTTTTTTTTATTTCGGCTACACTGCATTGGCCATTTTGAAACTATGATGATTATGCAAAAACTATGAGGCATATATTTTTTTTTATTTGGGGAAATGACATGTAATTTTATGTGTAAATGTTTAACAGTGTTTGGCACAAATATAAAAAAATATATATTTTACGGGTCCAAAGCCCTTAACGTTTTAGACTGTCTTAATGGGTGAAATTTGAGTCCTCCCAGTTCATTAAAATTATACAGCGACGATCTATAGTCCAGTAGTTAATTAGAGTCGAAGGGATATTGCGGGGAACTCCATGCGGACGCCCGAGTAGACTTTAGAACACACCTGTCTGGTGACGACTTGATTGATGGTTGTAGGAATTACTGTGGAGGATTTAGTAATGGTGCGCGAGATTCAAATTCCTGGCAGATTTGTGGACTTTGATTAATCTCTCCGCAGCTCGGCGCATAGACCAGACAAGACAATGTCCTCTTGCCTTTAGTGGGAATGAAAAGAGAATAAATGTATTTTTCTTTTGTTGGCGTAGACGTTTGTATCTTTTATAATATTTTGAATTGTCAGCCGGTTACTAAATTCAGCTATGCTTTATAAATCGACGCATTTTTTAAACAGTAAGTATATAAAGATACCCGAGAACAAAGATCTCTCAGAATATTAAGCCGGAATAATTTCAAAGTATAGTTATTGCTGAGTATTCTCACTTTGTTCTGATTGTAAACTCCCGATAATTTTTAAATTTGACTTTTTTCGACAATCTAACGTTTATTAAGTACGGGAAAAATATCGCTCGTGGGTAACACAAGTACGTCAACAATGGAGAATACTGAATGTAACCTCATTAAAAATTTTCCTGTCACCGAAAACAAAAAAAAAAAAATATACTGTTCGTTTTTCATATATTTACCAACAGAATGAAAAAAAGTACCATCAGAAAAAAGTACCAACAGTCTGAAAAAACTCCCTTACACTTTTTGATGCATTGCAAGAAGTAACATAACTACAAAATAAATTTCGAAACTGTGCCATGTTATCTATTCTCATCAACCTAACTATGTTTGTAATATGATACCCCAGAAACTTTGGACTAGGCTAGAAAATGTTTGACAAAATTGTTTATGCACTAAAAAAGTATTTGCCCACAAGATTTTATGACTCTGTAAAACAGACATGCGTATTTGTGACGATGGCTGGAGAATTGCATTGGAATTTCCTTTAAAAATATCATTAATAACTTTAAAATAAAAACAATCTAATTACTGCAGAAAAATGCTAGTACGTCTGGAGAATTGCATTGGAACTTCCTTTAAAAATATCATTAATAACTTTAAAATAAAAACTATCGAATTACTGCAGAAAAATGCTAGTACGTCAAAAACACATTGAAAAAAATATTATACATGCTGATGGTCGAACATGCCTTTATTTATTCCTTGTCTAAGCTGTGTTCGTAGCTTTATTGGTTCAATGCGAGGGCGCAAATGATGAAGCTGGTATGCAAAATAGTAAGTGTTTATTTGGTCAAATTTAGTGGATAAACGTCTTTACTGCTATCGCTTTACGAGTTAAGTTATGGGAATAAATATGAGGTGTTTTTGTCAAGTAACCTACCAGGGTTAGGCAGGTTTACTTAGTCACATGACCAGATTTGAACGATCAGTAGGTTATGTATAAAAGCATTCACGTAAGTTATGGTCTGATGTATTAAAGAATGCTTGAAAATGCTATTTTGACGCCTTAAGCTGTAATTTAGCCCTACCCATGCTAACCTCCAATGATAGGTAGTGTTGTCGGTAGGTATTTTATTGATTTATTTTATACACAACCTATTCTGCCACAGGTCGCTTTACAAATGTACGTGTTTTAGAAACTTTACATTATGATTACATATACATGTACCTATAATATGATAGTTAATTAATTTTGGTCTCAATATAAAAATATAAATTAAAACTGACCTCACGTTGCAGCCAGCACTATCAACAAATTTAAATTTAAAAACATTTAATGAGAAGTACGTAAATTTAAGTAATATATACAGAAATACTGAAATACAAAAAATACGATGGATTAAAAAAACAGGCGTTACTTTTTAACACGAAACTTGAATACAACATATCAGCAAGTTCGTAACATTAACATGGACTTGTAGGTAGGGGTTAACGTCCCGCTAGGTGGGCGTTAAATACGGAGAAAAATGTTTGAGATAACAGAATCAGTTATCAAAGGTTAAGGTGGACGTCTGCCCAGGCCGACAAACGGCGTGTAGAGCTTCGACCGTTACAAGAATATACGGAAACTGATCAGCATTCGTAAGTAAAGTCGGCTTAGGAATACAATTCAAAGAATGTTACAATTATGTATAGACGTTTTTGCAGTGAAATTTTATGAGCATTTGAGGCCTGGGGCAACATAAATCGGAGTCCCCCATCTTTTTTTTCTTTTAAGATGCAGTGATAATTTTAAGGTATGGCATATTTATCTTTGTATTGGCATGTAGTCACTAATGTAAACATTACAATGACAAGTACCACAGTAAAATGCATTCAGTTAACACATAAATATTGAGATATACCTGCGAGCAAGGCAAACATAATGCAAGTTACTAATATGCAGTTCTTACAAAGCTAAATGTGTACTTCGTATTGTTACGCAACATATAATAAAACGCCAGTTCATTTCAATTATTACTAATTCACTTTTTTATAATTCAAAAGTGAGACCCGGGGCAAATCCCTCTTTTATCCCCCCCCCCCCCCAGGTCTCAAACATAGACGCGACCCTGCATTTTAGTTCCTAGGTTTATCTGTATACTTTATTTTCAGGTTGCCGAAAATAGAGTAAAGGTATATTTTTGCGATTTTTACCGGGTACGACTATCTTGACTGGATTTATTTGCTTGGACATACTCCATTGCGAAATAAATGACTGTCACAAGAAAACTAAAAAGAAAAATAAGACAAGAAGACATAAATAAGCAGAGTATGCTTTAGTCATCAGGATACATACACAACATGAAATTCCAAATAAATCTAGTCATGCACTCCCATTGCACAGTTCTTTCAAATACCATATTACTATCTTATCGCAGAATCTTTTAAAACATATAGGTGTGTACAATACACATTTTCCTTCAATATTATGTTGTAAAATATCATGCTTGCTACTAAATGTCTCATAGAGGCGAATTGTCGGCGAGAAGACTGCACGACAATTCACAAACTTGCGCCAAGAAGCTAGGATGCGCGAGGTATCATTATTACCGCTTCTACGCTTACAGTGTTCGAAAGCGTGAAAGTACGTTCACCAAGGTGAATGTATAAGCCAGCCCAACATTCACCTGGAGTGATATCGGTAAACCACGGCTAGCCGAATATACGAGGGCCGGCGTGGGAATTGATGCCGGGTACTCCCGAATGCGAGTCCATTGTTTCACTAATGGTGTTTTGTGCTAAGAAAGAGTATGATTTAGTGTCTAGAAGAGTAAGAGTAGATTATATACGATTGGGACAATGGAACAGAAACAAACAATGTCGTGTTATAGTAAATTCAATGTAACATGTCTCAGTTGTTTTAAGATACACATGTTTAACTTCTAAACACCAAAACATCATTACTTACTTGAAAACAGGACACTCACGTCAACAAAAATAATTTGTTTGAAAAATTTAAATATTTTAAAATCACAAATGTTCTCTTATAAGAAATTTTTACCAGATCATTTTTTCCAAAATGTCCTATAAAGATTTATTTCAATATTGCTTTGTGGAAAGGAATACAAGAACGAATTTTTTTTTGTGATCTTAGTTATGACTCTGTGTGTGTGTTAGGCTTTAGAAAAAGAAATGTCTTACGACGTTACCTGGCTCGTTTTACAACTCAAGCGAGCTTCTCATCTTGAAGGTGTCGTACGTGTTTGTGTGAGTATGAGGGTGAGAGCGAGAGAGAGGGAGAGAGAAAGAGAGTCATGTGCTGGCGCTGACGTGACGAGCAACATCACGTCCTTATTGGAAGAGTTGTTACGACACTCGAGGCTTGTTCAGTAACTTGACCCCGTCCACGCAGGGTCCTCGTGGAGAGACTCATGTCCAGGGACTCCACCCCTGAGCTCATCACCTCCCCAACCCTGTCTTGTTTCTTGCCACGTCCCTAGGTTAAGCCCGTGTGTGTGAGCTGGCCTACTCCAGAGAACCCTCCAACTATCGGAAAGTCCTCGCGATGCTCCAATTTTTTTTATTATTCTTCCTCCCCACGTCTTCGTCGGTGAAGAGTTCCTCCCGCGGGGCTCGAAGACGTGCTACCGACAACTGGCGGAGAACAAACAACCGGGTCCGAGATGGAACTGAGGGAGTTCCGGCCTCGCCGTCTCAACCCCTTTGCTAACTCTCCCCATCTTACCCCACACCCGTTCCTCTCACACCCTCCTTGGGAGAACTCCAGCAGAGCCGGCGTTGTCGAAGTTTCGTCTGATCCTCGCTCAACTCTCTCGCGACCAGAACTTGAACTTTGAACGTCGTCTCGGAGCATGAAGATTAAAATTCATCGACTTATGTAAACGCTCTCTGCAAACTTCCTAAACGGTCACGGATAGTTGAGGAAACTTACCATTGTCAGTCCGTAAATCTAGAAACATTAATCGTTTTATCTTACGTGTGGTAACTTTTATTTTAAAAAATGGATAACAAAAAGTATTTTAAGATTGTTGAGAGGTGTCGAATATTTTGAGATTATTTACCTACTTGTATGAACGTGTTTGATTTTTATAAAAATGTCTTTATTTAAACTTGATACACAATTTAACATGGCTATCTTTTATGTGTTTTTGTCTTCTGAAATATTTATTTTTAATGTTGCGCTACATTATATCTCAGGTGTAATCCCCCCCCCATACCACAATTTTTTTACAGTTAATAATAAAATATTTGAATTCATAACTAATTACTGTGGTTACTGATTAAAGTCGATAATTTCGGAACAAAGTTTAATATGAATAAATAAATATTTTATGTCACTCTTTTTTATTGCTGGAACCTTTACGGGTGCACGAACAAATTACCAATGATTCTTCACTAAATGTTTATGAGTACCAGTTCTGCCCTTCTGCCCTGTTGCCCCATTTTGCCTCCCCCCCCCCCAACAATATTATATTTTTTTCTGGAAATCTTCGCAGACATACATAAATACAATAACTCGCTGAAGACTTTGTTCGCTAAACTTTTTTTTTATATCCTGTTCTTGCCCAGCTACCCCGCTTTGACCCCGTCCTCTTTTTCCCAACCCAAAATTTTGTCTTTTTTTTTTTTTGGCAGAAACTTTCTCGGGTGCAAGCACAAACAACACACTATAATTTCATCGTAAACAAATAAACGGCTTATGAACACATACACGATGACTAAACAAAAATTCTGTTTTATAATGCAGGTTTGTCGTAATAAAGAGACGATAGTTTTTTATGGTGAACTGTTTAAATTGTCATTTATATCACTGTTTACCTAATTGTTATTCTTGTGTTTAACATAAATATCACGCGTTTTGTTTCTTCTTCAGGAAAAACTGGGCTGATACAATTTTATTTATATTTTGTCAATTCATAGTTCAAGCTTTGCAACTTGAAGAGCGTATTTTCGCACGTCCATCATTTTGGAAGAAGTACCCGAATAAGTTGAAACGTTACGTAACTGTTCTAAAATGAACAGAACTACATAAGCCATATTATATATTTTAACTGTTAATCGTATGAAAACTGAGTTCAGTAGTGTATATTGCTGTATGTATGGCATTTGATAAGACAGAAAAAATGTGAGTAATAATGGATTTTATATCTCATTTCAGGAACTATTTCTTGAATTAATTGACCTACACAAAATAAATTAAAAATTGGCAGGTGGTCTCTCAAGTTTTTTTAGTTTCAGTAGGATGTATTGATGTAGGTTCAACACTTATAGAAAATAGAACCGGGTATGACTGTCTTCAACGAGAGCTGCAACATTCTCTCTTCATAATCAAAAATACGGCAGTTGTTTTCTGTACAACTAATTACAAGACAAACTGTTTATTCCCTGCTAAGTTAGTATATCGTACGGCAACGAAGTATCGCATTCAGAGCTTCTAGTTGGTTAACCCTTTTACACAGTATTAAAAGGCAACTAAGCAAAAGTTGAACCTGATACAACATTCCTTGATACTAAAACTTGCCTTGTGTATGAGCCAATCTCTAAGTACGATTCTAGTTAGTCGGACATGCAGGTTAACTATTCTGTTTAACAATGTGTAAATTATTAAGTCATTTATAACTCAGCGTAAAAGGTGAATACGTAATATTTTTTTAACGTCTCGTCGATAGTGAAGTCATGAAAAGCGTAAATGATGTCTCAGAGAATCAGGAACAGAGTGGAAAGCAACCATGGCCTGTAGTGAGGAACTATTACCAGTATTCGCAACCTTACAAAACCGAAATGAATAAGGAGACCCGCGACATTTTGAAAGCCAGTTAAGTGTTTGATCGATTCCCCAACTGACTCAGTAATTCTCATAACTGAAGTTACTATAAATCGCACGTTTGTTTTAAAAAACTGAGCATCAAAAGACAGCAAAAATGACGCAAGTAAACTAAGTTGGAAAATTTTCGTTCGTGTGTTGTTATATTCCTTCAAATACGTTCTTCTGTGCAAACAAAATTGAGAATAAAGGAGCACGTTTCCAGCATTAAGTCAGAAATGTCAAATCCTCTACAAAACCAAACCTCCTTTTTCCTCTTGCGCTTACTGTCAGGAACGGGGTAAGCTACCCCTTGTGTAATACAAACACGCGTGCATAAAACACATACGTGACAAGGAAGCATTCATTTTAAATCAGCCGGTTTAGCTTTTTTCTCTCTTAGTCCTCTTCTTCGTTGAAGCTGAAGCGAGAAGAATGTCTTCGCTGGAAGATAAGAGCTGTTCCAGTAGAGGCGTGAATAGAGCGGTAAAATTTTTTAATAACTACAGTACGACGCTTGTCATAAGAAGATTGATTAGATTGATTTACTATACAAATGATTTGGTTGCTTGAGTTCAGGACAATTGCGTAGTGCAAATTTAAATAGCAAGGTCTATAAATGTTTCGCTGCAAATAGTGGTATTATAAGTTAGAATTTACACATACCAGTTAAAAATCCTAAAATTTTGAATCTATGTTTTTACACGCGACAGACTGTAATTTTGTTTATTTAAGAGTGCGTGGTAGATAAATAAACGCTGAAAACATCAATTGATTTCTACGCTTTTTTTCGAAGCCAATATCGATAAAATACTCAATGACAATCCTAGATAATGGTATTTGCCAACTTTAAGAGAAAATATTTATCCAGAATCACTAATTCGTTACGCATGATCTCTTGCGCCGCAGTTAAATTCACGAGGTTCCGGCGTCAGAGATTTTGCATCAGAAGTTCGTAACACTGGAAACAATTTTGTTTAAAACGTTGGCTAAAACAATTGTTTAGGATTGCTATTGTTTTATTTTCTCAAATTGTCTTCAATAAATCTACAGTTATAGATTAATGCCTTTAGCCTTGAACTATGTACCACGCCCTGTTAAAGATAACGAACAGGACTTTATGCAAGACAATTAAATATGGATAGTTTTCGCAAACCGCAGAAAATCCAATAGCATATAACTGACGCATCTACCCGCTCCAAAATAAAAAAATATGTATCAGAACTCCACATGAACCTGTCTTAAGAATGTACGAAAAATCATTGAAGTTTATTTTTACGGAGATCTCTATTAATGTTATATATTTGCTTAAAAATGGCACCGTTGCACCGCCCGCTCAACGATCTCAAATGACATTCTAAAATTAGTACATACACAATGGTAAAATCAATTCACACCTTCCTACGTCTTCCTATACCATTGCAACAGCACACGGAGCAAGATGGTGAACGGTACCACGCTGAACTCCCATTAGGGAGGTCCCGGGTTCGATCCCTGGCCCCGGCTGTCGTGACTTTGGTTTGCCATGGCTTCCTGAAATCGCCTCAGGAGAATTCTGGGATGGGCCATGGCCGACGCCTCTCCCAGCTCCTGTCGTTGTGTCAAGTTGTGTGTCACCGTCTTTAAGGGCTTGGACCCGAGTTTCTCGGCTTTCGAGAGAATTATTTTCTAAAATCCATACGAGAGCCGATATCGTAAATTCGCTTCGTAACTTTTTTGCAAATTGGTTTAACTATGCAATGTAATTTTTCGAGACAAACTGTATGGTGAGTAGAGCTAATTTATCAATCAAAAGGAAATTTCGTTAATTAACTAATTAGCAACTATTTTGCAGTCTTCTGACTCGACAAAATTAGAGTATGCAGTTTAAATCAGCCATAACAAAGTTACGAAGCGGTTTTACGATAACGGCTCCCATTTGTGTTTTAAAAAATAATTGTCGTTAAATGCGAAGAAACTCGGGTTCATGCCCTTAATGACCTCGCTTTCGACGAGACGTAAAGCCCACTTACCTATCCGTTCGAACATAAACATGATCCGCCCTCGTAGCAGGATCGCTTCCCGTAAGAAGTTGACGCCTCAGTGCACAGAGACTGCACATCGGGCCTCGACCTTTCACTGTCGACGGCCAGTCGTCCTTGGTAAGGGTCGGTGTGGGGATTGGGGACTGTGTGCAGGGCGTATCCAGTATGCACTAGTCCATCCTTTGCATCGTGCTCTGTCTTACTTCCAGACTACCCCTTCCTCTATTCCCTTCGCCTACCGTAGCCACATCTTCCTGGAGCCATTACTTGTCTGCAGGCGAGGAAGTGGCCTGGCCAGAGACGACAGACAAGATGGTCAAGTTTGAAGAGGAGATGGTCCCTTTTGAGTGGCACGGTTGGCTTCAGTGCCCAACCAGGCGAACTCGACTCATCGACCTGACTTCTCTGCCTCTCCATCGCTATTACTTTGTCTCCCTCCATCTCTCTCACTCTCTCTCTCTCTCTCTCTCTCTCTCTCTCTCTCTCTCTCCTAGTCGCATGAGGGAAGCGTGCCAGACGTTGTCATCGGTTGGGATGGGATCTCCCCCCTCCCTTCACTATACATTCTGGTGTTTCTCTACTTACCTCATATCACCCATATCGAGTGTTGAAAAAAGTGCTGTTAGGCGCTGGCAATAAATCTCCTCAATTCCATTCACTCTCTCGCCAAGAAACCAAGAATCAACTTTCCCTTCATAAGCAAGCTATTGCAACCTAAGGCACCGCAAATCGAACACAGAATTATAATTCTTTTGTTATTTAAAGTTGCTGTGAAGGATAGCTAGCGAAAACGTTAAGGGTGTTAGAAAACAAAACAAAAAAAGTTATTTTATATTCGAATCTAACACTGCTGAAATTTTAGGGGGCATTAAATGAGATATGGTTTCTCACAAATTTAATTGTTACGATTTTATATATTATGTGCCGTAGCTTGTGAACAGTCATAGTTTTATTGTTTTCTGCTCGTACAAAAAGTAAACAATATCCTTATTGAAACTAAAAAATTTAAAAAGAAAGCAGCACTAGTAATATTAAGGAACTATATTGTTTTCTACACGAAAGAAGGTTTTTGTATATTTTTTACTATTGTTGGAATTAACCAAAATTTCAACGAATTTGACAGTTTTGGAGAAATACAAACACATAGACGTACAAACTCACAGGAATACGAATACATTGAAATGCAAACACATAGCTACAAAGGAATTCTGCCTTGCTTAAATGCTTTTATTTTCGTTACAAATTATTTATTTCTGTTGCAACAATAGTGTTTACTATTTGTTCGAGCATAAAACAACAACACTGCGTCTTCGACATGCTTTTACTCAAAGCGCCCATAGAAGTTTATGCGCTGCAGTGTCGTCTGCATCTAGTGGCAAGTTGGTGAGTTCGGGTATATACTCTAACTCACCAACTTGCCACTATATGGCACTGCAGCGCATCAACTTCTATGCCGTCAATCAATCGCCATGAAAGCAAGTATACTTAGATATTTGAACACGGAGAATATTTTAGCGATATCAATGTTTCTGTAACTCGTCAATATATGGCACTGCAGCGCATCAACTTCTATACCTAGCTTTTACTTATGGCTTTGGTGAAATAAGGGTTGGAGGGAAGGTGTTTCGCAATTCGACCAACATTCATTACTGTATATACATTGACAGAACGTCTGTCAGGTTCTTCTAGTAATATATAAAATGTAGGCATGTATGTATTGCTATAAATGACATTATTTGGTTGTAAAACAGTTAAGCACTCTTTTGTAAAATACAAAATTAGGAATTTTTTTTCAGCGCCCTTATCTACATTGGTGCACAGGAAAAAAATGTAAAACAGCATACGGTGCCTTGTTGAGTGGCCACTGTGGTTGCATGACGTTAAATGTCCTGACAACAAAATTGGTAACTGTTCTGAATTCATGAGGCATTTGTGAGGATTAGACGTCCACCGCACTTTCGGAACGTCCGCTTCGGAACACGTATTTAATGGCATATAATCAGTGAGGAAGAGAAAGAATATAAAAGCGTTACTTAATGACCCGAGGTACTTATATTACTTATTTAATCTAAATGTGTTTACTAAAGAGTGAAACAATATTTTTTAAATAGATATTTGTCACCTTTGTTACAGAATATTTTGTAAAAATTTTTCAATCTCAAGGGCAAAAACATTTTAATTTTGATTCCTCGTGCATCAAGAGATTCTCCTTGATTTACCAGAAAGTACATCACAAATTGTAATATTTTCTTTCTTATTGCTGTAAAAATATGCTCTAGGGAGCTTACACTAAAAAAAATGGATTACGAAATAAGCAATTAAAAATGTGTTGCTAAATTTAATGTGCACTGTACCACAACTTTACAAGTAAAATACATAACTTGTATCAACCCCCTTATAGCGTCGAAAACTTATATTGGGATTCGCTGGCATTTGAAAGTCAACATAAAAAAAAAAGAACATTCTGAGGAAAATGCTTTTGCCACCTTTTCTTTAGAAAATATTTTGTCAGTGAAACACAATAATTTGTCGTAATCTGTTACAATAGATTATTAATTACAAAATAACAACATCGTTATGAATAGTAGATCAAAACACAAACACTAGCAAAACGTTTCTTAACGAAGTTGGCCAAACTATTTTTAGTGCTCTTTTTCGGCCTTCATATGTACGAATAATAACAGATTCCTGTAGATTTCAATAAGGGTTTTTACTGTTAACTTACATACCACGCCCTGTTGAAC
This sequence comes from Medauroidea extradentata, assembly GCA_003012365.1. Classification (NCBI taxonomy): domain Eukaryota; kingdom Metazoa; phylum Arthropoda; class Insecta; order Phasmatodea; family Phasmatidae; genus Medauroidea; species Medauroidea extradentata. The sequence continues at coordinate 19,443 of PNEQ01066516.1, read as the reverse complement.
TCTCATATTACAAACACAGGTAAATAAATGCATATTTGCAAACAAACATGATAACCGTTGGTAGACAGCACACCATCAAGCCTTGCGTGACGAGTAACGTCACGCCACCTTCTGCCTTTCTACCAACCTTTCCAGGTAGAACGCTGGATTTTTCAAGTGGGAAATTCATCATTTTGCGCTTCAAAATAAAGTTAGTTTTGTAGACGTTTCTAATGAATACATTTTCCTTGCATGGTAAACTTTTAGTATGCTTAGTATACACATAACGGCATGTCAAAGGTCATAGTAAAAATTTGCATGTTACGAGAGCATATACACACAGCGTAAGCCAACGAACTTCAAAAAATTGAATAACCTCCTTCGCCCTTTCCAGGCGTGATAAGGAGAGGCCTATCACTTCACTCCAACGTCGTCTTGGCCGAGTTGGAAAGGGGGACCCAGTCGATACCAGTACGACGTCCTTAAGGGTGTTCAAGTGGGGGAAAAATTACAATTTTATATTTGAAATTAAATATTGTCAGTTTTATACTTTCGAGTACATTTCCCTTTAACAAAAAAAAAATAGCGTAGCCAGTTTTCCCATAACGGCTTTCAAAACCTAAATTTGCATATTTTTAATACGTGCAAAACTTGAAAACCAACAAATATTATGAAATAAAATAATTTACATTATAACCACCTGTCCTGAGCGACTGCTTGAGGTATGTAAAAATCCATCACAAAAAGTTTTTGTATTATAAACAAATTTCTAAATTTTGCACATTTTATTACTTTTAGCAATTTTTTTTTTCAAATACTAAAATATTTCATAGTGGATTTTCATATGCTTCAAGCCATAGACCGTGACAAGTAGTTTTGATATGATTTTTTTTTCTATTTAATTATGTTTTACTGATTTTAAGTTTTGTGTGTAGTAAAAATATGCAAATTTTTTTCTTTAAAATGTCATTGTTGGAAAACTGGCTGACATAATTTTTTTTCGTAAGAGGAAAATTTACCCTCAAGTTATGTCTACGAAACTAAAACGATTTAATAAAAGTGTACAAAAATTAATTTTGTCCCACTTGAACGCCGTTAAAGTGTGCGCGTCCTTGCGATTATTGAAACTTATTCTACCACCAAGAACTTCTGGGTGTGTTCGAATCATCTCCGAGCTGGGAGAATGATCTGGGTACTGAAGTATGGCGCCTGTATTACGAGTTCTCGGCGGCAGAGCGAGCAGTGATCGTTTGGCACTTAACCTGCGTGAGTGTTGTGATGGAGACGCGATCAACTAGGGAGTTGAACAGTATACAGGCGAACTAACTTCATAAAGAAATTTTGGTTGGACTCAAGTTAAAATTAGTCTTCACTTTCTTCGTCGTTTTCTCTTGCAGGTCACATCGTGTAAAATTACTCACAAATTTAGCAATAAAAATATTTTACAAAGCATTATTAGGAAAATTTATCCTTCTCAATAATTGACTGAACAAATCACGCTACTCAACAAGATACACTATGTAAAGGAACAAAGTAAATTATTATCACGTGCTTTTAAAAGAGTGAAAGTATTTTCGATTTTCACATTGTGATAATTATTTAATTCATGGACTCCAGCGCGTTATCGCTGCGGCGTAATCGTTAGTAAAAGCCATAGTTATTAACATGAAGGCCTTTGTTCCCGTGCCAGAGGGCTCACGCGAGTACGACGTGGAGTGACAACCTACGAGACTTGTATTCGATGCGAGGATGTTAAATCGAGGATAGCGGGAACTTAACAGTCCGAAGTTATGGGCCAGCCGTTAATCGCACGATAGAAGCTGACAGAAACCAGTCGGTAATCCTTGTGTCGATACTCCAGTTGTTCACGATTCATGAATTAATTAAAACCAACAATACAATACATAACAATAATACAAAAAATGCAAAATCAGTTAGGATCACAGAACACACTACAGCACAATATGCTCGAAGAAATAATTATATAGGTAGATCAGTTATCAAAAGTGTCCCAACATCAAAGGCTCAGGCAACAAACATAAAAATTTTTAAAACAAAAATTTTTAAAATATTTTACGAGAACTATTTTTGTATCGTTGATAAATGTTAAGGATATTTTAAAGCTTAGGGATAAAAATACCGTGCAAAATCGAAGAGAGTAAATTTTTTATGAATTTTAACTGTGTCAATGTGAATGATTATTTCTTGATCAAGTGAAGATATATATATATATATATATATATAATTAATTTAAAATATCATTAAAATAATGCTAGAGCTGTAAAATACTAACAGAAATGCGAGAGGTCTGTTGCCACTGAGAGAAACGTTTAGTAGGACGAAACAAACGTTTTTTGGCATAGCAAAATAATTTGTATATGCCAAAATAATTATATTTGTTTCTGAAAAGTTTCACTATATTGTCTTTGTAGACCAACTCTAACTTTAGTCAGTATAGCAAATTACCTGTTTCTTTGTGCATAACCATTTAAAAAAACGTAGTAACTTGCTGAAACCGCGACTTGTCACATTGAGTTTGGCTCATTAGTATCGATAACAAAGACTGAGTGTTGTTAATAATATAATTTCTAAAAGATATCTGAACTTGAAAATCAAGTTTAAAATACGTATTTTGAAAAAATAATTGAAAACAGAGCAAAGTTAAATTACTGTTCTGTGAGCTATGTTTAAAATTATTATCTTCAATTGGTGAAGGAAGAAACCACCATTTAAATTTTCACTCTTCGTTAGCTAATAAGGGTAACCACCGTTCCATTACTTAGAAATTTTCTGTTATGAGATTTCATGAACATTTTATTTTATCTTGTGGAACCTTCGATCCTAATAAAGAAAAAAGTAATAAGTGCTTAGAATGCAACGTTTAGAAGAAAAATGCACATAAATGTTTATGCAACAACAAAACAATAACTGGCATTTCGGCAAATAATTTGCTACTTCCACCACGGAATCACCCACAAAACACTTGCAAATGTTTTGTACTCTCGAAAATTAGCTTCCTGTGCTGCAATTTTTTTTTAAAAATGTTTCGCAAACGACAGATAAATAAACCTCAAGTAACTTACATTAATGCAGCTTCACACATACACACACACACCTATGCCCAGCACACATCTTTATCGCTGGCACATTTCAGGTGTGTAGTTCGGTAAAAAGCAGCCGAAAAATATGTATCTGTGATACTTTAACCTCTTAGTAGGCCTTCATGATTTATTGCTAGCCTCCCTCACATTTAATTTCAGCCACTGACTAATTAATTGACATTTTTCTAGTAAACGGTGCATTCTAGACACCTTCAACAAGAGAAACTTTTTTATTTCGTAGGATCGACAGCTCCATAAAATAACATTAAATGTTCACGAAACCTCATAACAAAAAAATTCTAAGCAGTAGAGGGGAAATCGGAATGGTAGTTACTTAACGTACTGTGCGATCTCAATAATTTTAAACATTGCTCACATAATGGTAATTTAACTTCACTGTGTTTCCAATTTTTTTTTTTAATTTTAAACTTGATTTTCAAGTACTCATAAGTCCCTAAATAACCCTTCTAGGTATATAATATAATACTTTTTCGCAAGGAATCAGCTCCTGAAGTGTTGACCACTAAATCAGAAACATACGTAGACATTTCCGTCAGCCAAATATTTTATTACCATGCGTAAGTGATTACGTTGCCTAATAAACTAAATCTTCTGCTGGGTTAATAAAATTAATTTTGTTGGATTTAGTATTTTTTTCTGATAAACACACACACGCATATATATATATATATATATATGCGTGTGTGTGTTTATCAGAAAAAATAAAATTAATTTTGTTGGATTTAGTATTTTTTTTCTGATAAACACACACACGCATATATATATATATATATATATATATATATATATATATATATATATATATATATATATGCGTGTGTGTGTTTATCAGAAAAAAATACTAAATCCAACAAAATTAATTTTATTAACCCATATATATAGACACACAAACACATAGAGCCTGTACAGAAACAAACGCATAACAAGCACGCCATGTAAATTCTGGGACAATTTGGAGACGAAAATGTGCGTGGCAAAACTTTATACGACATTTTAAGTGCACAATGTGGCAACGCAGCAGTATAGTAAGCCGCTCTTGCGTTTCACATATATCTTACTTATCTTACTACTACTCTTCTGATCTGAATATTATGGGTGCAGGTTAAAATCCCGAGCAGTCCAAACATGATTCTATGTTTACTTGACGTAACATACATAAAATAATACCTGAGCTTGGAGCCCAAGAAGGGCTTTCTCCATGCAGTGCTGCCACATATCGGGTAACTGTCACTAAAAAAACGCCGTTAATAATTCCAAACCATTAACAAGCCTAAAAAAAAGGACTGATCCTGTGGTGTATCAGTCCTATACTTAAACTTACTACTAAATTGAGAAGTAGATGATAGAAGAATATAATGTGTTCGAGAATGCATTTAAAAAGTTGTCGTCTTGTCTGCAGCACTGAACTCACGAAATTGTTCTATTCCTCTTTACAACCCATGCAGTCCTAAGCTTATACGTAGCTAACGTTCGGAAAAATTCACATGTTCACTGATAAGTAGGTTCGACTTGACACTCGAGCAAATAATATCGATTGCTGATTGTTTGCTTGATAACGAGGTGATTGGGTCCCGCATTTGTTACGTCATTACTATTGGCTGAGGATGTGTCAAACAAGTCATGAACAAATTGGGAAAGTAAACGAAACGTGTGGGTATTCCACAGCCATTGTTTTCCGTTATTTGTCTGTAGGAAACATAGCCCTTCTTTGCAGTGGCCTTCCCTTAGAGAAGGCTATGGACCTAAAACAGTGGAAAAGTAAGGAGGTTACACCTTAACTTCGCCACTGTAAAAATAAGTCGCAAATAAAATAAAATGAATAAAATAAAACACATGCAGATCCTATTTATTACAAACTGGAATTCAATACATGGTGAACATACTATTGAAAATATATAATCCGTTTGTGTAAAGGGCTAGTAGAAAATTAAAAAAAAAGTAAAGGTAATTAAAAGTGACTGTGCAAAAATTTTGAGAGAATCCGTTAATGTAGCTTTCAATGTAATAGCTACAAAAATGAAATAAATCAATTTATGCAGTATGTGATACCAAAAACACATTATCAGGATTAAAATCTATCATTTAATCTATTTAAATTATTCGATGACCAATTTAATAATGAATATTTTGTCATTCATGTAAAAATAAAATATATTCGAAAACAGTTGTGTAGAATTGAAGAAAATCATTCAAATTGTAAAGAAATATTGATGATTAAGTATGATCCAAACTCAGTAAATTTATACCAGACAATGGACGAAACACTGAATGATCGCATTGAGTGCTTACGGAATTATTTTAATATTTTATATAACTGTGCAGAACTATTAATAAATATATTTATTTATTTCTATGTCCTTCGTATTATTCCAAAACTGAGATATGGAGCATGTTAATTACAACAGGTACAGAATAACAACTACAATACAACTATAAATCATAATATATACACGGTATGTATCTTAGAGCATTAACAGATACATTCTACATATATCTAGGAGCATTGCTTTCAGTTTTTCTGTACATAAATGCGTGTGATTTTTTTCAAACCGCAAATGAATAATTTTATAATTATGTATAACTACAATTACTCATACGTTTGTGTGTGCCAAATATTCATTAATGGCATAGAATGTGTAGGTATGAAGAAATTCTTTAAATTTTCTTTTCAACAATTTGATATCCTTAAAATCATATGGTTTTCAGTTACTTAGCCAATTTATCGTGGGTATAACACACTGTGAAATTAAAGAAAGTATATTCTCGTACTTAAGAGGCCTACGCGATTCATTTTTTTTTTGCAGCACACAATTCTGATTGTTTTTTCTGCAATAAAGAAACAATATTTCCGTCCACAGAGTTTGTCCAGTACATGAGACCATAGGTCATTATGGAATGAAAATTCAAAATACACCTTCTTTAGAGTTCAGATACTATAAATGATAAATGCCTTAAAGGGAAAGTTGACATTCATAATTTTGTGGATATGTTGATAATATGGATTTTCCAGTTCAACCTGTTATCAAAGTATGTACAAGTCAAGAAATTTAGATGAGGTTACAGTATTAGCAATCTTGAGGTTGCAATCCATTGCTGAAAAATTATACCTGGGTTGATATTGCTACATAATGAAAACTCTATATCATTTCATTTATCATAATTTAGAATCAGTTTATTTGCGGCAAACCAATGTTCTAATTTGAAATATATAGAACCTTCTTCTTTTTTCAATAATTAATTACGTTTTTTCATTTTAATAAGAACTCTTGTATCATCAGCAAAGAGGATGGTAGTGGTTTAAGGTCCAGGGCTATGTGGCATTAACATTTGTTAAATTGAGTTGATATAAAAAGTTAATTTATTATAATTATCTTTGTTTTGTTTATCCTAGAATTAGCCAAAGTGAATTATCAAAGCCATTTCATTTTACACAAACCTTATCGCCTTTATTTTTCAAAACTTTCTCAACTACATATTAATCACAGTTTGTTAAAGGTAACCTGCCTTCGTATATGCGGTGGCTGACGGGGAGAAAGTGAGGTGTGGTCAGTTCTATGGTTTCAAGAGCGGCAGGGTGGGTAAGGGGGAAGAACTGTATAGTCTGGAAGCTGATTTACATACGGAGCACCGCGCCGCCTTGGCACGGCTCCAAGGAACCGTCGCTAAACTAAAATAAAAATTACAAAGACGACTTGTTTATCTTCGTGTTTCTATGCCGAGGTCGTGGGTCGATAATGCGTTCGTGAACTCCACCTTGTTGCTTCTATTTCCAGACATATTTGTGGTAAGGGATTCCATATAATGATAGTTTAAGTGTGCTGCCTACCTCAGAGTTCTGGCGGCAGCAAGGATAAGGTTTTACACGTTGAAATATATTCGGTGGAGCTCGGTCACGTTTTGTGATATCACTTCCTGTTCAAAAGCATTTTCTGCGTCAGTAAAAGGAAAACATTCTTAATTAATAAAATTGCAGGAAAAAATATTTTAATAGACGTTTTCGATTATTTTCAGTGCGTAAAAATGCTTTTCTACTCACAGTTTTCAAGGTATTAAAAAACTGCCTGTAAATATCCTTTAGTAATGTGCGTAGCACGGAGATGAATAGAAAAGCAAAAGGTGATGTATATGTATCTTCAACACGTATTGAGCCAAATCGAAAATAATTTAAATTGTAAAACCTTATGCTTGGTCTCGCCGTGGCTGTAAGATAGGCAGCGCCCTTGATTGTAACTTGTTGTGATTGTAAGTCAGACTTATTAGACAGCACAGTGTATACGAAACCAATTTTACAATTGTATGCATTTACAATTTGAGATTAATTATATGATGGTTTACATTATTTTCTTAACACATGTGTTATTTCAACACGACTACGAGAAATCCCTTCTATGATAAGCGACCAATCAGAAAAGAGTGTCAAAATATTAATACACGTTACTATGTGTAAAGGATTGTCAGAATATATTGGCCTGTGCTGATGCCCTTACATGTCTTTATTGATATTGTAATATCTTTTTCTTTAAATTTGGAGAGTATATTTAGTGATACACTGATGTGAGAACGTTTGAGGAATATTTTACTCTCGTGATAGGAAACTGGTGTTTAAATTAGAGCTTTATAGTTTAGATTTATAGTTAACATGAAAGGTTTCTGTTATGGAACTTAATTTCTAATATGTGAATTTGAAGTAATTAATTTACTCTAATTATTTTCATCCTCTATTGTCTTTTACTTTACTAAAGACATTTATTCATCCCGGTGACATAACTGTCACTGGTCGTACAAACCTGATATCGAACGTCTCCAATCAAGCAAGCAGTTTTAGTAAACTTATTTGTCAACTTCATGTATAAATAAATAGTAGGTTTAAAAATCATCACCCATAAAGATATCTGCAGTCTTTAGTGGCCATTGTTGTTATTGTTATCATGGATTTCTATGTTAAGCCAAGTCGCTGAGCTAGACTACCGACATATCGCCTCGCATTGCAGCAGAGATGCCTGCAGCAATGCGAGGCGAAACTTCGGTAACGTTTACCTTTACGATTTGGCTCAACCTCGAAAACCATGATAACAATATAAATCGTAAATTTTCAACCTGACCCGTCGCAAACTTACTCAACTTTCATCATTATCTAATGCGGGCGAACGGTAGTTTCATGCCGTGTGCAGTTTTACACTGAGAGTCTTAGGCAAGTGTATGTTATTTTTGCATGTATTTAATGTGGTGGTGTTACAGCGTCCTCTAACTGTGGAGCAATTGAATATTGAATGCAATTCTATTTAAAAGTTAAGAATTTATCATTTGAAGCTCTGATGAGTGTCTAGTTTTTAATGAGTACTTGGGTACTAATTACTTCACACCGTTTTAGAATAGCAACACATTATGTGGAGATCGACACAAGATGGTATGCATACTGCGTTAGGATCTATTATTATCATCACAACACCACCAGCACCACTAGCCTTTGTATCATTGGCATATCATGATAACGTTTCAAAGGAAGATGTTGTAATTTAGACTGTGCATAATAAACACGTCGTATTGGTATGCCTAGAGAAATCAACTAATAAGAGTGTTTCGCTGTTACTAGGTCGTGTTACTGGAGAAATTCGTCCTCGCTTTTGGCATGTAACTTGCGTCATTCTACAATACCCAAGTCAACCTCACTTACTGTAGCTATGGCCTAGTTTACTTATTTACATTCACGTACAGATACAAACTGACAGAAAATAGAAAATTAGCAGGGCTTTCGAAAATGCTCACGTTATCGTGAACAGCGCCTATATAAACTTAAGAGGACCTGCTTAGCAGATTAAAAAAATTGACGTTTTCGCATAAATTCACATAATAAATACTACTATACTGAGATAACTATTTGCACGGTTTAGTGCTCTGCTCATAAAGGCGGGATTAATTTTGTCATGCGCACTTGTCACGCCCGTAAAACTTGCCATTTTTTGGCTCAAGCAGATAGAAAGATGATCTCGAGGACATCCCTTAAGTTAGGATTATTATTGTTAAAAATGGGAAATAACGAGAATGAGACATTGCAGTTGTCACTAGCCCTTGTAATTTGAAGACAGCTATTTGTGAAAGAAACCTACATTAAGTCCATAATCTTTCATTTATTTCAGACAATGGCAAATAACTGGAATATTTTTAACCAAATGCTTTGAAAAAATTTTGAGACTGTGTGCAGTTATACAATAGTCTACAAAATTTTGCCAGAGCGATTTTTAATATTATGTGCCATTCGCTAGTAAAAATTTATTTTGCCAATTTTGTCTTATTTTACCAACAAAATAAGTGATATTTCAAGGTCAAAAATCTAAAAATCCTTTTGGCTTATTGCAACAGAAAAATTCAGTTACAAACGATAATATATAAGTGTTAAAACTGTAAGAATGAATTTTTGATATTTGTATTAGTTTGCGTTTAAAAAAATAGTTTCGAAAACACTGCAAAACTAAAGAGTGAGGCCTTGAAGAACTCGATTTTAGCGTAGGTGCATCTGTAAAGACCAGAATAATCGGTGGATACGCTGACATGTAGGCTAGCTTCCAATCTTATCTGTGTACTCAAGCAGACAGCAGCTTCTCATTGGCTGCTCCCTGACACAGTGATGACACATGTTTGGCCCTGCAATTAGCTGCTTCTTTGTTATCATCTCGGTGCCCTCCAGATTGTTTCACATGAACCGAGGACCAATAGCAAAAGTGAAACGAACCTATAGCCGTTTGATAGTTAGCTTATTCCAGCATAAAATCTGGAATATTTCAGGTTAGATACTGAAAATTTTACTTAAAAATATCAAATATTACATTATAGGACAGTAAACTGCAGGGCTAAGAAGTTGTGAATGTTTTGTTGTCATTAGCTTCGACAAGGTTTACAGTTAAGGGGTATTGATCCCTACCACCATGGATTTATCTGATTCTTCTCGATAACTTATTTTCCAGTCGATGTATCAAAATTTTGGCACGACAAGGCATAGATACCAACTTAATCGGTTTTCTGTAATTTCTGGAACAATAGTACATTCATTATTTTGCAACGGGAAACAGCTGAAAATGAAAAACTGCTTTATTTACGGGAGCGACTACAGAGGCCGCAACATTAACAGAAACAATGCCATATGGATTCCAAAAAGTGAATGAATCAATAAACTATGCCTTGTCGGCGTGAATAAAGTAAAACAATGTGTCTATTCACTGATTTATAAGAAAAACCGTAAAACCGATTTACTAAATATAATTAATTTTATTTAATAAGTTCAACTAGGTCGAGCCTAGTATGGCCCACAGAAAAATCGCAAAAATGTCGTGATCCTGTACGTCTGGTGGTAACAAAGCGAGATATTAGATGGAATCTCCCATTTTATAAACAATGATGATAGGTAAAAAAATGAAAAAGGTATCATTTCAGAGTTATTTAGTTTTGGTGGTCAGTAATAAAAAAAACAGAAACTCTGAATAGTTTGGCGGTGTGTCTCATTTAGTCCTTTGTCATAATCTTTTGGAGCTGCAAAATGTTCAAAATTTCGACGCAACCAATAAAATACATCAATACCGCCAAGCATTTAGTCGTAAAATTGGAAAAAAGTTTCCAAGAAGATAACTTTCTAAGTTTATTTCTACTGACTACTAAAAACCTCCCGATTTGAGCTATAGTGTTCAGCTTTAATTGTATACAACCCATCACGTAACTGCCTAGCTGCAGCAGTGAATAGGTCCTTAAATTCCAGGCATGCAATCGTAAAACATTATGGCCTATAAAGAGAAAAGGAAATAAGTATTCGTAAATCATATCCTGCGTCCATTGACCACGTGGGAGGAAAATTGAGGGGCAATATTTCATAGATCACGAGACAGCTCTTTGTGGGGACATTCTCAGAGGCTATGGCCGTAAAATGCATCAACAGAAACAACTGCCCGTTGAAATATACCCGAGGCTTTTGTAAATATAATTTTTTTTTTAACTTTTTAAACACTATCAGTAATTATGAAATGAAAAATGTCATTATGAACAGTGATACGGACGCAAGTAATTTTTAGTATTGATCTTACTTTCACCAATCCTGTATATTATTCTCTTTATATGTGGCGGAGTAGTGATCAATGTTCTAATCAGTGATACGTACAGAAGTAATTTTCAGTGAAATTGACATAGGAACCGGGGGAGGGGGAAATCAATGGAATGTATCCCTCCTTTTCATGTAAAAAATATATATTTTTTAATCCTTGCGTCCTGCAAACCCGTTGTTTTAATATTTCCAACGTCTGACGGCGGAGTCGGTCCCCGGATTTTCGCATGTGGGAATCGTGCCGGACGATGCCGCTGGTCGACGGGTTTCCTCGGGGATCTCCTGTTTCCCCCGCTCTTCATTTAGGCACTGCTTTATGCCCACATCATATCACCACTCACCGTCGCTAAAGACCTAGATGTTGAGTGCTGACCAAAATCTCTTCACTCTTCCGACGTCTGACAATAAATTCTAGTTGTTCGTTTTTGCCGCGTAAGGATTTGAAATGTCCCTGTCTCTTTAACAGATATTGACATTGATTTGATGATTTGTATTGGTAAGGTTTCTAATAATTGTGTAGTACGTTGTGTTTATTAAATATTTAATTGCACATATTAGTACTTATACATTTACATTGATCTTTAAATGTTTTAAACTACAGTACGTTCAAACTCAGTATTTAAAATTTTCTAGACGAGAAATATCTTCTACCTCTTCCACTTTACATTTCCACTCCCACCCCTCCCCCTTTCAGAGGTTGAAAACTATTCAGTGTAAATGTTACTTTCACCAACCCTGTGTTTTATTCTTCTAGATGTCACGGGATAGGGGTCAGTCTTCTTATCCGTGATACGTACACAAATAATTTTCAGTGCTAATCTTGTATTTCACCATCCTCGATGCGGCAGATGGCGATGATGAAAGGAAATGCTACACTGTCGCGTTACAACGGCAGTTTTGCAACAGAACTTGGGGGAATTATTTTTAGGGCTGTTCTTGCGTGCGACGTGCTTCGTTCGAATGGGCCGTAAAGGGCGGGCGTTTCGAAAGGGTAGAATGGGGCGAGTGAAAGTTTCTTCGTTCGCTGCCCTCCTCGACTAAACAACGCTCCCTCTTTGTCCAAACATCTCAAGCTGTTGATATGTTATATTCTTGTCATCTTCTTCTACTCGCGTGCATCTAGTCTAATTCTTTGTGATAAGTACTATCGCCTTGTACAATATAGAATGTGCCCTTTCGCTAGCATCCATGCAATTTTATCATTTTGTGTAGAAGTAAGTGATATGAATAGTATAAAACACACATGCGATATTATTATTTTTAAAAAAATCCTTAAATGAGGTTTTAAAGGTAATGATAAATTATTATAAGAAAATTAACACGTCGTCTGGTAGAGTGACAACTCGATACTTTGTTCGATCATACAAAAGCAGTACAATTTGTGTACATTGTAAAGACTCGTCTATTTTATTAATAACTTTATCTCGGTTTCTCGAAAATATGACACAGGAACACTCTTTAAAAACTCTTGTTGTTTGGCAAAGCATTTGTTTGTAAACAAGTTGCCAGCATAATTAAAAATATATATATAATGCTAGAAAAACTTGTGGAATGTGTACAGCTCAAAATTAGCGATATGAAAATGTCGAAAGTTCAACAACATCCACCATACGTTTTCGATCCTTTTATGTCTGGCTATTACCTACTGCCCTAATTAGCAGTCACTTTAAGTCTAAGACAAGATAATGCAAGATTCATTCCTAGTTTACTTACAGATGTATAGTTCTCCAGGGAGTGTATAATGACCTGCCATCCAACTGTATGTATATAGTCAATCTACATGCGTGAAAATTCTAGCTCGCCTTGAAATTAATTCGTGAATTTTTCCCTACGTTCTTATACATTATTTTAACATACCGGTATAGTTGAAAGTAAGTGGTTGTACGTGCATCCGCCAATTTTCCTGCCAAAAAAAAATAATTTAAGGAGACAAGGCTTGGGAAGCACAAAACGGGCTACACACAAACAAAATTAAATAGGTAGAAGTATTTGGAATTGCGCTTGTGCCTGCGAAGGTTTTTCTAGCTAAATACATTATACTTTGGGGGAGGGAGAAGACAATACTGGGTACAGGGGCTGAACGGGTTACCCAACAATTTTAGTGAAACAATTTTCATTTTCAAAATGTTGCTAAATCGGACAGTAATGACCCTGTACATCATTTTGTACCTTTTAGTACTTATCAAAAACTTTTTTTTGTTTCATAAATACTATCGCATTAAGTTGAAAATCTCGCGAACGAAGTCGCGGGTACCAGTTAGTACGTTATAACTAAGGTAACCAATATGAATATAATTGAAGGGTTTGGTGGATGAAGGGGGCATGTTACATTTGTTAACTTCTGAGAAACAAGCAATTTAAAGCTTATCCAACTTGATGAATCTTGATAATTTGCTTTACATACGCTACGAACATGTTTATAAGTATTGTGAAGTTTAAACAAACCTTGGAAATTTTTCTTCTGAAATATTTTTATTTCGTGTTTCTGAGAAGTTCATAAATGTGACATGCCCCCTCCATCCACCAAGACTTTCTGGCACAGTGTTATGCTGTCTTAAAGGTTACTGTCGCTATGGCTTTGCTCCAGTAATTAAGCATCTATTTAATCAATTAGTTACATTGAATTTTTCGAATAGAACCATGTCTCATACTATGTATTTAATGCTGAACTCCCAAATGTATCATAATTTGTTTTATAAAAAACCATATCACGTTACGATTCCGTATTTTTTCTGCGATATTGACACGACTAGGCCCCCCGGAGCGAAGCCACATATAGTGTTTTAAGTCTACACTGAGCTGAAGGTCTTTGAGGTACGTAGTATCACATGAGCTGAGATCCAACGACACTGATAATAACTTCTATCACTCTTCTCCTGACAAAGAGCTATATTTCAAGATGGTAATATTTCTACGAATGTTTTCATGCTGTAGTAAACCTTTTCGGTTGCAAGACGGTAGCTGTCACCACAGGCTTTCAAAAAAAGAGAAGAAGAAGGGCGCTTCCAAATAAACAAGACTGGAGGGACCGTCGGGAAATCAGTTCCGAGACGCTGGATTTAAACATTCATTTTCCTCGTAGCTACAGAGTAGGGAAACAGTGACATACACAAGTGAAATACTGCAGACTGTGATGTATTGAGGGGAATGTTAGCTACATGGTAGAGGTTATTATACATATTAACATGCTGAGTGTCCTCCCATATTGTTATTTGCCGGCATCGTCTTGCATCATTACTTGATGTTCAATTTTTTTCAAATCTATTGTAAGACAGTTGCCTACATGCCACAAATAAAGGTAGTTCTTAGCTGGAGCTAAGATTTTCAGTTCCTTTTGCGTAACTATCTGAATTTGTATGGTTTAATAACATTGATCGTGGTAATTAGCAGAACGGGAAGGCAACGTAAGTACAGTACAGTTAAACAGTTTCGTACACAATTTCTGAATCCGTAAATTAATATCAGTCTGCGAGATATTAGAGTCTTAATAGACGTCTGTGATTAATTTAGGAAATAAATTATAGTAAAATACATTGTCGACTAAAAAGGATAATGCAGTGTTTTTACAAATATATTGACACAAAACTTCAACAAGAATGTAAGAGGTTATGAAATGTGATCCACTACTGCTAGATTAATCGTCACAGCAGACCATCAAGAAGGCGAACAACAGATGTTATTCTGAGATCCAAAACTTATTAACAGAAATATGCTAAATTCGGGTTATTGTTTGTGAACAGACTACTTCATTAACCTGTATATCCTTGAACACTACCTGTGTTGCCATTATCCACCGGTAATTGTGGGATGCCATTTACGTATTTGACTGCTTTACATGTGTTATATATATTCTACCTAAGCAATTTTAATTACTGGCCAAAAGACTTTCCGGCTGCAAGTCACAACATTGTATGCGT
This sequence comes from Medauroidea extradentata, assembly GCA_003012365.1. NCBI lineage: Eukaryota > Metazoa > Arthropoda > Insecta > Phasmatodea > Phasmatidae > Medauroidea > Medauroidea extradentata. Next base: position 4,339 of record PNEQ01066516.1, on the reverse strand, counting down.
GGAAAAGACATGGCAGGAGCGAACAACTGCTCGAAGTCTGGTCTGCAGTTAGGAGTTAACACAAAATTTACAGGTCTATTTAACAACGGTAGAAAGAAAAAGTACATGCCAGAACATAACATTGAAAAAAAGGAGATAAGAAGTTAAAGTAAGACAAGTTCGGTAGCTCATGTGCTTCACACATGACGAATAAGAAGCAGGACGTATACAAACATGGAAGAATTATTGCACATCATGATCACTTCGACGTATACGCTAGCGCACTCTTTTGCTTATGGGTGTATTCTCGCGTCATAATGGCAACAGTGAGCCGTAAGAAAAGCCCTACAGCTGAGCCACTGTTAGTGAAACTCGATTTCATCGAGTGACTACAAGAACAAATAACAAGAATTAAAAATTGCAGCAACAAAAGTTCTGTCAGCATTTGAACTGCAGTCTACTTAGTTTGGTATATAACTTTCGCTATATTGTCACGGTTGGATATGTTGATTTATTTTTACTGGATAGGCAAAACAAAATTTGCAGTGTGATTATATACCTAACTACATTTGCACTAATTCTGCAATGATTTTTTTTCCGGTTTTACACACACTAAATGTTTTCGTATAGTCAATACCAAAACCGCAACAAAAAATGATGGCCTAATTTTATGTTCACAATGTCAAAAATAAAGGAACTTATTCCTCGAAAACATTACTTCGGCGTGAATTTACAAACCTCCTAAGTCTTACTGAAAAGTCACTGAATATTAGGTCTTTAACTGTACTTTATAGTGCCTTTACCCCACAATGCTAGTACATTTGACCTTTTCATGTTGCCTGCGAATGAAGTTGATTAACGTATGTTTCCACTTCCGTGTTTTTTTAGCAATTTCCGTGACCTAAAAGAGTTAGGCTACACGGACACGTGTAATTGGTGCATCCGAAAGGGTTTCCTGAAAACGAGAGAGAAAGAAATGGAATTTTTTGAAAGACCTGAGCCGCCAAACAGACTGCCAGGCTGCTAAAGAAAAGGTACAGAGGCGAATAATGGGAAGCTGTGATTGGATGTTCCGTACTGGAAACCAACCTTGGTGACGGCACCTCTCAAGCTACACAACTGAAGGGTGTTTTTTACCTTCTTTTAGTGATTACTTTTCAGAGGATGCAAGTTCGCTTCATGAAGTTTTGACCTGAATAAAACGTAAAACGCGATGGATAATTTTTGACGCTGGGGCCAATGTTATGTCGATTGAGGGATAGGTGATACAGGGGCGTTTGTAATATAAGAGAAACATGTTTCAAGATATCCAGTAGCTGAAAGCGGGCTCTCACACTAATAATATAAATACGAAATTTGGTTTGTCGGTTTGTTATTTTCTCCTCGTTTCACTCAAAAACGGAGCAACGGATCGACATGATTTTTACTTAGTGTAATATATGTATCTGTGATGCATATGTTGCAGTTCTTAATGTTTATTTAAATAGTTTAGTTTTTATCAGTATTTTTTGCATTGATTATCTGCTATGATATTTACTCTATGTACTGTAATTTGATTTGTAAACAATTAATAGATTGTGGTCTTAGGGTTGTAAGATGTCACATTTCATAGAGCAATGGAGGAGTCTAGGTAGTGCTTTATGTGTATTATATCTGGGCAATGAGGGTTTTATCTAAGGAGGTAAGGAGAGTTTTTTGGTTCGTTGGGTGACGTGACAAGGGAGTTCTCTCGGGAGGGCCGTGAAGAGTTCCGGGAACGGGGACAACTTCGCCGCCGAATCCATCCAGGGAACAGGACGTCTGGACCTGCTGGATACTGTTGCCCTCAGTCATGTTTTAGACATCTCTGTCACTTGTGGCAGGTTCTGCCCTCCTGTACCTGATCCCTAAGGCTTAACAGGAGACAACTTACAGATCTTAATACCGGGGGGATGCCACCCACCCCGGGCCAGCCATTAATTACCAGAACACACCCATTAGAACTGGTGAAGATAGGGTAGTTGAATACCACTATCAGAGGGAGATACGCTCCTTCCAGACCGGAGAGCTGGGGCCTGCCGACTACCCACGAGTTTTGGTGATGTAGAACCTTCACGTTGCTGTGGTAGGGCCAGCCAGCACCAAAATTCATTGTTTCGGGGCTTGTTGATTTTTCCCGTTAATGCTGCCGACTGAAAGTGCTGCAGTCTGGCTCTGCGACTGGGGTTACTTAGCATGCCAAGGACGTAGGAGCTTCAGATACATGTTTTTTTTTAATTAAAGTAATTTTAATTTACCAATCCTTCTTGCTCCGCTGCCATGTTGTTGGATTACTACTATTTTTTTAATGTTTTAACAAATTAAGATATCCACTTCCTGATGTACTATCATATAAATAATTAATTTCTGAATTCATTATGTAATTGTTCCATATTATTTACTATTAAATATTGTGTGCCGTATAACCAAAAGTTCGTTCAGTTTCTTATTAGCGTTTGCTCCATTAATGTATGGAAACTAATAGCAATTAGGTAACCTTGGCCGACACGAACCTACACTACACTACACCATCTTGTTTCACCTGAGAATTCTAATATAAATATTAGAATAGAGTTGGTTTATGACGGAGAGTTACAAATTACGAAAAATTCACGGTTCCTGTGGGATTTAAATTTAGCTGGATTTTAATCAAATTCTGTGTTAATTATTCCTATGGGTAGTCAAATATAAAATAATACCACCATGCATGCTAAACTTTAATACCAACATTTGTAATGGTTATCAGATTTGGATGTGTTTCCTCTATATTAATCAGCACTTTTACGCTATTCTTGCTTATTATGCTTACTTACTAGAATGACCTGAGCTATACTTAGTATTTTATCTAATAATTTATTTGTAAATTTATATTCAATTTTGTTTTTCATAAGGAACTAATTATGTTAAAATTATATATTAAAAATTTATCGGTTTTAATTATATAATACAGCGTGCAAAGCCGCGGGAAACAGCTTTTGAATTTATATTATTAAACTTACTTACTTGTAAATTACAACAATATATAAATATACTGTGTAATAAGTCAGGCTGTTTCTGTTGTTTGTTTCTGCCTAACGCCTGACACAAGGAAAAGTTATTGTGTGGCAGCTACAAAATATTTTGTGGGTATTTACTCCGCAAAATTTATTTTGTGGTCACCACAAAAATTTTTTGTTCATACCACTAAAGTATTGTGGCCACCACCAAATTATTTTGTGGTTACAACAAAATAATTTTGCAGGGAAGACTTTCTACAAAATGTTTCTTTCAGTGCATACAACATTGTATGAATGCATTAACATACTAATGTAATGCTCTGTAGATTTTGTCAATCATTGTCTCACAGAATCGGAAACTCCATTATTTTTTAAAATCGCGCTAGTAAAGCCGCTTGTAAAAGATAGTTGTCAGCATTATTCAGGTAGTAGTAAGACGCCCGTGAAGGCCAGCTAGGTTGTTCACGGTCTTCTCAAAACGGGAGACGGACACTTCTACGAATTCGTCTCTTCACAGAACGTTTCCCCTACGCTTCCCCTTACTCCCTCCACGAACCCCTGTGCCCACCTCCTCTGAAGTACAGTGTTTGCTCATTGGCTGCCCCCCCTTCGCTTCAAAAATCCCTCCTTTTTTTAGAAGATGCCTGAAAGAGTGTCGTGCCGCGTAAACTGGTACCAGGCAAACATGATGTGTGAGGAGGTAGCTAGCGACTTCGGGCGCGTGAAGTGTCGCAGCATGGGGTGCGAGTGACCAACAGCTGCACGGGTTTTCAGGTCAGAGAAGGAGAGCAAGTCACACGCGCGGGAAACACAATACCAGACGTTTATAAAAGTTGTATTTGTATGTTGTCAGAAAACTCCGTTCACTAAGCATTTAATTTCTCTGTGTTAAATGCATGATGTGCTTGTCTCGCGTAATTTTATAATTCATAATTTAACGCAAATTCAAGTGTCGTTGCAACACGAATCACGTAAAAATGACAAAGTGTTCGTTAAACCATTGTGCAATACACTTCCATAACTCAACAGAACCAACGATCTCAACGATCTCTCGACGAACATGTTACTTCTTGATTTATGTTTTTTTTTTTAAATGCAATAACTGAAAATTTTCATTATAAGGTCAAAATACAACTTCACAAATAAAGTGATTCCACATTTCTCCAAATTTAATAATTAACAAAGTATCTATTTCAATCCATAAGCATAGAAAATAAAGTTGTAGGGAATAAATAACAGTATGTTAGTATTGTAAGGTGAAATATCAATTAGATACTTTAAAAATTCGATATGCTATGTACTTATTTGTAACTATATTTAATCTCTTTAAAAAATTTTATTTTTCG
>PNEQ01066515.1:0-68482 GCA_003012365.1 Medauroidea extradentata | reverse complement strand
TACTGAAGTGTGTAAGATACACGAGCAAACAATGTACAGTATTTATTGCTTGTGTGGTGCAAGAAAATGACCCTTTGAATGAAATCTCGTTTTTTTTTTTATTATTAGTTTTGTTCTGTACGGGAATTTCGAGGAAAATTCGGGAAATGTACGGGAAATGTACGGGAATTTTATTCTGTAATCTGGCTGGACACCATGAATTTAACGTTTTGTTGTCTGATCACCTGTGCAGTTTACTGAATACTGAAAATGGTCGAGGCTTGGTTTCTACAAAAGACCCAAGGTTTTGACACTGTCTGTTTCTTCGATGAGTTTTAGTTCTTGAGTTAATTTTTCTTCTTTAGACAAGTGTGCTAGTATCAAATGTTCAGTGGAGCACCATTTGCGCAAGTTGAAGCCATCCTTTGCCAACATACTTGTGATGTCTTGCTGTAGTCTGGTTGCATCCTTGAAAGTATCTGCACCAGTCATCAAATCGTCAACATAGAAGTCACGACTGGCAATTTCTAAAGCCAATGGATGTCGGTACTGCTCATCATTTGCTAACTGCTTTAGTGTCCTTGTGGCCAGAAAAGGTGCACATGCTGTTCCATATGTAACAGTGTTTAGTTTGTAAGTTCTCACTTGTTCTTCTCGAGAATCACGCCACAAAATTCTTTGAAGATCTCTATGTTCTTCACGCAAAAATACTTGCCTGTACATTTTTGCAATGTCTGCTGTCATAGCATATCAATGTCTTCTGAATCTGACAAGTATTGAAAACATATCATTCTGTATAACATATCTGATCATGACTAGATCATTGAGTGATTTCCCACTGTCTGTTTTTGCAAGCGTCGAAGACAACTCGCAGTTTCGTTGAAGTGCTGTGCTCCTTGAGGACTGGATGGTGCAGAAGATAACATTAGGGTTGAGAGTCTATAGTTTCCTCATTCTGAACAGCTTCCATGTGACCTAAAGCCTTGTACTCTCTCATGAAGGCTGTATACTGCTTCCGCAACTGTGGCTGTTTGGTTAGTCTCGTCTCCAACTTGTAAACATCTCTTCAGTGCTGTACCTTTAGAATCTCCCAGTTCAGATAATGCACCTTTGATTGGGAGCCTTGCCTTGTATCGCCCTTCATTGTTGCAACTAACCCCTTGAAGGAATTCAATTTCACACTGCTCTGTTTGTATTGTGGAATGTTTATCAACACAGTTTTCTTCAATTTTCCAGAACCTTTCGATCATCATCTCCAGTCGGTCACAAGTGGTAAGGTGGCAAATTGATTCTGTATGGTCCATTCGATTTCACTGAATTCTTCCTGCTACCACCCAACCGAACTTGGTTTCTTGCAGGATAGGAAGTTCATTATGAAGTACAATTTTGCCATTTCCCATCACTTCCCAGAATAACTCACCTCCAATTAGCATATCCATTGTGCTGGGGCAACTGAAACCTGGATCTGCTAACTTCACTGTTCTAGGTATGTTCCAACTTCTTGTATTAAGTGGCGCTGTAGGCAAGTTTTGTGTTATCTGAGGCAGTGCAAGACACTCTATGTTAGTACGATATTCACTGTTACGGGATTTGATATTGATACTTGCTGTATATGCTGCTTCAGTACTCTGATCATTAAGTCCATCCACAGGTACCTTAACTTTCCTTTTCTTCAGCCCTAATCTTCTACACATAGCTTCGGTTATAAAGCTGGATTGTGATGCTGAGTTCAGCAGAGCTCTGCATATGACCCTCCTACCTCGCTGATCCTCGATATCCACACATACTGTTGATAGCAGCACTTGCACTGCAGTGTTTACCTCGGTGGCACAGGATATAGTGTCTCGAACATCGTTCTTGCTATCTTCACACTGTTCTCCATTTTGATCATAATGCAGTAACGTAGTGTGTTGATGTTGACACCTTTTACAACTACTTGCATGACATTCCTTTAACATATGACTTGGACTCGAACAGTTGAAGCACAACCCATGCTGCTTAACCATGTTTACTCGTTCCCTTGGCTTCATTTTCAAAAACTGAATGCTATGGAAGCTTTTATGTTGCCCCTTGCATATTCCGCATTCATTCTTGTGAGCAAACACATATGAGCTTGAAACAGTTGGTTGCCTTGACCTGTTCTTTCTGCTGGGATTTCCTGACTTATCTTGTTTCTCTTCGTGATATTGGGGTTGCTTGTGGGATATTGCATCAAGCACCTGGCACCTGTGATGCAAAAAGTTGGTCAGTTCCTTCACTGTTGGCAACTGCTGGTGTGCTTGTTTCCCATGCTTTCAGAGTTGCTTGATCTAATTTTGTTGACACCAAATAAATGAGAAGTGTATCCCACGAGTTGGTCGGTTGTCACAGAGCTGAGAGTGCCCTCACGTGCATTTGCAAGCTATCTAAAAGTTGACGAAGGGAAATAGACGACACGTTATCTAGCATGGGCAGTTCAAAAAGAGCCTTTACATGTGTTTGAATTATTGCCTTTGTGTTGTAGTTACGCTCCCTAAGCAAGTTCCAAGCAACTTGATAGTTTTATGCAGTCAACTGTAGTGACTGTATTGTTTGAGCTGCTTCATCACTCAAGGATGAGTGTAAGTAATGCAGCCGTTGGATGTCTGAAAGTGCCTCATTATTGTGTATAAGAGCCTGAAACATGTCATGAAATGGTGTCCAGTCCTCGTACTTCCCTGTGAAAGCAGGTAACTTAAGTGTGGGGAGTTTGATAGCAGGCACTGGATATGCTACTGCTTGCGATGCCTCGCTGAACTGTGCTGTGGGTTTGACTAAATATGACTGGGCTTTCGACATTGAAGAAAAGAATGTTGCTTCAAACTCATCATGCTCTGAACTCTGTGTCTCACTTTCATCGACAATCTCCAATTGGGACTGAAGTTCTTCAAAGTACTCTAAAATATTAAGTATTTTGTCCAACCGAAGGGGTAATTGTGACGCATCTTGACCCTTCTCAATTGAATCGACATATGTGGTGAATTGGGTCAAGCGACCCTTGAGTTGTGCTCGCTTGGTTACAAGTGTCTTCCTTGCTCCCTCTTCTGCCATGATTGATTATAATAACAAGTACAGCTAACACAGTGTCTAAAGATTATCAGGCAGTGATGCAGAAAGGAATTGGAGTGGGATAAAGGAAACAATGGATCTCTCACACTGACCTGAGTGTTGCTGAGACGCTGCACTGATGAATGGTGCCGAATCAATTTCCTCTACCTTCCCTGGTGCAGTCGTTCTGGAAGTTGACATCGAAGCTCGCGCCAAGGAGTAGCTTTGCTACATTTTTGCTGGAGAGCACACGCCGTGTAGTCGGTCGTTTTTGCTCGCAGAGATAGAGCCACGAATATGTTCATAGTTGCCTCCCGCGCGCATCACATTGCAACTGCTGCCAACTAAAATTGTTGTCGGTTGTAGTTGTGCAAGCACGCGCCAACGCGTGACAACGTAGCTGTCCGCGAGGCGCGAGCAAATTTATGACGCGCGATATTGACCACCTAGGACTGACGCTGATAGACTGTCAACTGTCGAAATGAAGTTTTCCCTGTGACCTCACAGTAAAACTACGGTAGGTATTTCATGTTCCGTCCTATTAATCACGTTGGGGTCACCAAAATGTTGACAGCATAACAAGAGAAGAAAATCTCCCGCTCTTTTTACACTGTTTTATTTGCAACTTCAGAACATGTACACATACTACTACATTAACCATAGTTCACTGTTTTGCGTGTGTCCACAGCCTCGTGTCTGAGCTCACACTGCCATCTCTACTTCCCTCCATTCGCCTGCCTTACCGTCTCCCAACCCCAGTTCAGGAGATAAGCATGGCAAGGAGGCAGTATGCATTCCTCTTCGTCAGGGGTGGGACAACTCAAGTCGTGCCATGGTAGCAGGGCTGCATGCATTAACACCCTTGGCCCGAAAAATGATAAAATTTAAAAAAAGGTGCATAGTTCTGTAAAATAGAATGTTTGTACTATGCACCAGAAACAAAATCGTTATAAGTACTACTGTTTTACTTTTTTCCAAAAAATTCCCTCATTTCATGGATTGGCTGTTTAGGCTTTTTACTATATCCTCAATTTGTTCTACAGAAGTGTTAAGACATTTTATAAATTCAGATTTCTGTGATGATACTACATGGTTCGTATTCTGACTTAGAAATGTTTTGCTATTTAGATTATCAATAACATTTAGGTAATATGAATTGAAAGCATTAATCACTGTCTTTGTGTCAGAAACTTTGTTTCCAATACTTAGCTTGATTTTTGAAAATGGCTCTGTTGTTTTACCTGTTTCTTTTTTTATAATGTTCCAAGTAGTTTTGATTTTGTTGTCAGAGTTTTTAATAAACTGCTAAAGTACTTTCATTTTGCTTCTTTAATGACCTTTCTTTAGAATTTTGCAATTTTTTTTATACGTATAGGCTATCTCTCGATTGGTACTGATTCAAGTGGCTTTGTAAAGTTCTCTTTTGTGATCATTCAAGGTCTTTTATCCTTAAGTCATCCACAGATTTTTCCTTACCTCATTTCTTATATATATGATCTTGCTTTGAGGGGAAGCTATTTTCATAATGCAGGAGAATGAGACTAAGAAAAGAGTTAAATTTGATGTTTACGTTTTTAGAGTAGTACATTTGTGATGATTTTTCAGTGTTAAGAGCAGATTTGTATTTATTGGCATTTTCGCCTGAGAACTGTCTAGTGTTTTTATAGTAGGCTATTTCAGTGCTCACATTTAACTGAGAGATTTCTAAAACTTGTGCATTATGGTCTGATAGCACATTTATTACAGGCAGACATTGACTGGATGTAGTTAAATGGTTACCTATAAAGATGTTATTTATGGCTTTTTGTGTGGTAGACTACCTTCAGTTATGGTTGCGAAAGGAATTGTTGGTTTCAAGTTGAAAGTCCGTAGAAGATTGTGTAAACTAGTTTTTTCTCCTTTTTTTTAAATAATCAACATTGAAGTCTCCACACATTATTATTTCTGTATTGCGTTTATAAATAATAAAAATAATACTTTCTAGTTTACTTAGATGCATTCTAAAATTTCCGGAAGGGTCTCTGTAAATGCGTAAAATTATGGCTCTCTTCCCTACATCAGTTCCTATACAAAGCGAGCATCAATCAAAGTTTTGGTCTTCACAACTAGTTATTACTTGTTGGTGACAAGTCATGAAATTTTTGACAATAATAAAAGTACCTCCTTTTGACATTAGTTCTACAGCAACTGGAGCAGAGAAAGTAAGTGGGCGATTCTGCCATAACTTGAACTTTTGGCCCATGGATCTATCATGAAAATTATGTCAATATTTGTAGGTTTTTCTACTATACTGCCTTACTAAGGGGAAAAAAGCCTTTACTCCAAATTTGGAAGAAATTTTTTTTATATTTAAATAGTTGGTACCAACACACACATTTTCGCTAAGGATAAACGGCTTATAACCAGTCGTTGCCTGTGTAAAACATTAAAAATATTCCTCTAAACCCAAAATTTAGCCTAATACAGAGAATAGATGTCTTAAGTTGTTTTGTGAAGAAAGATGTCAAAAAGTAATACAAAATAAATTTCAAATATTTAAATGGCATAATGAAAGCAAAACATTAAAATTATTTACAAAAATGAGTGTGCTAAGAATACGCAAACTTTTTGATCTCTTGTAAAATTTGGTCTCTCGGAGTTAAGGCTTTCTACCTTAGTGTGGCAGTATATTCATGTTGATTGACCAGCGACTGGTGGCTATATGATATTTTCTCTCACACAATTATAAACTATGAGAGTACTTTTTTGGTTTATGATTGAAAGTGACTGCTCCTTCTTGTAGCTTTTTGTCTGTGGTCATTAAGAGTATTAGGACGGAAGAAGTAAATAAACATCATTATAGCTAATGATAGCTGAGGTCATTTCTTATTCATGCATCTTGCGGTAAGAGTTTCTCTCATCGCACGACCATCGGTGTGACTAGTATTTCGTGCGAGTTGACCATCGACGTTACTAGTATTTCATTCATACTGTTTTTTTCTTTTTTCATATTTTTACTGTGATTTTAAGAAGTACTATATCATATTGGGTAAAAAAATTGTACAGAAATCAGTGAAAGGTGGCATGAAGACAGAATTGTTGAAGATTTAGGAGAAAACAATGACAACACAAAGAGTTGATGACAAGGAAAGTGACGAAGAAAGTGAACATAGTGGTCATTTTACTTATATAGAACAGTTTGCATCCAGTTATTCAGATAATGATGAACCTCATTTTACAGGACTTAGGGCCGGTCTTACCACCTCTGGGTAACATCTGGGTAAATTTTATCTCCTAGGTAGACGACAAACTACGTCTTACGAACTCTAGGTAGGCCTAACTAAGGGATAAATTTCTGGCTATTTTATCGGGAGGTTGAAGCTCTGGATAAGGCGTACACTGCAGTTAAGTATGGCGACGAAAATATCATATGTTAATTTTTTAACCTTGTTTGTGCTGTTTTGAAATTAATTTATTGCGTCAAAAGAATGTTTCGGTTTCTATTCTCGTAATTTCAAATTGTGTAGACTTCTCGTACATGCAAAATGATGTAAGAAGTGAAGGATCATATTTGTGAGAAGAAAATTGCCACGAAGTTTTACAAGCATATGCCGAAGTTGTGTTTTAAAGTGTGCTGAAAATAAAAAATGTTCGTTAATGTTTGGGTTTCAGACGACAGTATGGTAGAATGACATAATTCAGTGCTTTATTTATGAAAATCGGCATTTATATAATACAAGTGAGATATGCCAGTGTGGTGTTTGCCAATTGTCTGTTGGCCTACACAATTTGTCGCAACCACGGCCGTACTGGATGTAATTTACGTAATTGCTTCCCGAATTCCACATAAGTTTTATAACTCGTGTAATAAGGTAGGCCTATATATGAGCAATGGCTTTCGTTTAGCGATTCATAATAAAATCGTCATGCATAATTTATAAATAATTTAGTAGGCTTACTTATGTATTGTGCATACACATGACAGTCATACAAGGACTTTACAATACATTTGACTAGGCTGTGCCTACATAAATTGCAATTTCAATGTTAACCAAGGTAGGTGTGATTTATGTAGCCTAGAGAAAAAAATATATATCAACAGTTAATGACACTGAATTATTAGTCTCATGAAAGACTTTAAACTAAAGGTGTAGTCCTCCCATCTTATGAAATAAAGATAATCCCAACAAAATCACTCTTAAATATGGCTCATGTAATGTGGTATGTGGAAATGAAACAAGCAAGTAAAACTAGATTTATTAAAATTACCCTAACCCTAAAACCAAGTTTTCTGGGTAAGTTTGAAAGATACAGAGCAGATGTGGAAGTGGAGATGTGGTTATACAGGGAGGTGCTGGACAGGGAATGTAAGCAGGATAAATTCATAATATTTAGAAGTGATAGGGAAGAAAGGAGAGGGGGAATAATGGTGTATGTAAGGGATGGGTTAGAAGGGTTGGTGGAATGGAATACTAAGAAGATGGAGTGCAGAAGGAAAAAGGATAGGTAGGAATATCACAGTACTGGAGCATACACACCACCAGGACAAGGGTGGGATACAATTGAGGAAAGGCCAGGATCAATAGACTTGGGCATAGGCAGTGGGGTGTGGCAGGGTACCTGAATATGCCAGGTGTACAGTGGATTGAGTCAGTAGAAGGGATGGGTAACATGATGCAGAGAATGACAGCACAGTCAGTGAACAGAGGCTTGGTGCATGCAGTAGAGGAACCTACTAGATGAAACAAAATGGGTAGGGGTCCGTACTTGATGTGGTGTTAGTTAGGCTGGGGAATGCTATTGTTGGTGTGGTAGTACTCGAAGGGATCAGTGACCACAACGTTCCAGTAGTGGAATAAGAGATTGGTGAAAAAAAGGCTGAGGAGGTTGTGGTGTAACTGTATAGGCAATGAAATAGGCTGGGACAGAAATGTTCTAAAGGATAGTTTTGAGAAATGGTCTAAAAGGGTCTTGTAAAGTGAGTTTAAGAAGATAATATATGAAATATGGCAATATTTATACCATGGAAGAGGATTGTTGTTGAGTGGGAAACATTATTATGGATGGGTAGACAAAGGGATGTAAAAGTATGTGCCGACAGATGCATGTGAAATAGAGGAACGATGGGATGGAAATAGCTACGGACGGGATGAGGCAGGTGTTTAGTACGCTAGAAAGAAATGTAAGTCAGGGAAGAAATGATTACCTAGGAAATATTTAGGAGGAGGGTAGAGGGGGGAAACAGATTATTTAAGAACTTAAAAGAAGGGACAGAGGAATGCAAGTGTTGAAATTTGCAGACGGGCAAGCTACAACAACTATTAAGGTAAAGACTGCAGGCCTAGTACTAGTCAGTTTTTGAGGAGCAGGATAGTTGGTACAATATAATACAGCCATTGTTTACTGTAATTTAAAATTATAATAATAATAATTTTTTGCCTATTGTGTGTTAATAGTTTGACACAACATGCTAGATTTTAGATGTTTACATACATACTTTAATATTTTATATCATTTTCAGCTGATTTTCTCCTATTATAATAATTTACAATACTTTTAACATCTATTAATGCTTTAACGTGTAAGACGGGAAGTAAACCTGTTATGTCTCAATAAACTATTATTATTTTGAATGTTGGGGCAAGCTTCTTAGGAAGCTAACAATTAAAAAGTGGAAAGTAGGAAAGGTAATAAAATGGTAAAAGAGTAGTAAGGCGACCGGTCAAGATGGTATATGAAATAGCGCTCTTTAAGTTTGGTAGTTGTTAGTTGCTCAGATATATAGAAATAATATTTCATAGATCTCTGGAGGAGGGAGGTTACCACTGGATAGGAATGAAGCTGTGGAAGTCCCAGTCATTGGGAGGAGGCCCGGCACCTACAGACCAGTGAAACTTACATCAAATACTAGGAATGTATTGGAGAGACTGGTGGTCCAGTATGTAGCACAGGTTATGAGCGAGAACTGTTGCAGAATTATCAACGTGGATTTAGGGAAGGACATTTATGAGAGACACAACTGGCTGGTATAAAATACTTGGTGCAAGCAGTTGCTGAGGGGAAACAGGTGGATGTCTGCTTCTCTGACTTCTACGTAGCATTCGATAAGGTACCACATGGGGTGTTAATACTGAAAGCTGATAAATTGCTGGTAGACCATGTTGTAGTGAGATGGATTGGAAACTTCCTCAGGGGGCTGAGCCAGAGGGTAAAAGTGGGAGACTCCTTATCACAAGAGGGAGAGGTTACGTCCAGTATGCTACAGAGAAGTGTACTGGGGCCCTGGTTGTTTATAATGACAAATTACGTGGGTGTACGTGTAAGTAGCAAAATGAGATTGTTTGCCGGTGGCTGTGTTATATATGGAGAGATTGTTAGAGGGAACATGTTGTAGGATGACATCGACAGGATACAATTGTGAACGAAAGTGAACAAAATGAAAATAAATGTGAGAAAGACTAAGCTCGTTAGGTTTACGAGGAAGAAGTTTTGAAGTGTGGACATATACATATGGGAAGGGCAGGAGTAAGCTTCAGAATATAAGTACCTAGGCATAATGATGAAAAGTGACAGAATGTATTTTGCAATGTTCTCGACAGTTACTGAAACAGGTACTACCGAAACAGTTTCGCTATTTAATACGTTAATATTTAAATTATTTAGCTATTACTTCGAAATAACATTTAAGTTTTAACACTAATCACAAAACACTCGTAAAATGCAAAAGTAAATACTTGTTAGCCTAACCTCAAATATTAAACTTAGCACCAAGGTGTTTTTATTTATTATTTCAATGTGGCCGTCGGTCGTACATGTAACATCCAGAATATAAATATTCACATATCCAGCAAACCAATCAGCAGCCACGACACATCCACACAGTCTGTGCAACCTAACTACATTTCTAGCTAACCTTTGGGTAGTTACAAGGTATAAATCAAGTGGTAAGACGAGACTTTAGATAAAGTGCCAGGTAAGTTTAACTTCAGGGTGGTTACCTGCAGGTTAACTCAGAGAATGGTAAGATCGGCCCTTAGTTATGTAGGAAAATACAACAAAACACTGTGGCTAGTGCATCCTCCCTGTCCTAATGTACACACTGCGAAATGCAACATTGTTACACATCTTTTAGGTGTTAAAGCTGCAGAAAAAATGCTAAGAATGTTTTAGAAATTATTTTTTCTGGACATTGTCATAAATGAAATAGTCCCTATATTGGGATGCAGGTGGCTGCCACCGCACATGAGTGGCACAATGTTCGCTGAACCTCTTTGCTCTTGCCACTGCTATATCAGCTTACACTGCTCCCTAATTATCGCAGTGTGCAGGTGGTTTCTGTGGCATCACTCAAGGTAATACGAGCCGTACAGAGCACACGGAGGTCTCTTAGCTCTGCCGCCACTGTATCTTAATTCATCGCTCAGCCAGATAGCAGGGTCTCTCAGCTCTGCAGCCACTGTCGTCTTTCTCCGCTCAGCCAGATAGTCGCGGCTCGCAACAACATACAAGTAGAATTATTCAATAAATGTCATTCTTCTATCATTTTAAAACCAGAGGAATGACTCCAGAGGAAAAATGAAAGTTTAGGTTACGTATTAAAAATACTGTGTCAGTCCCAGAAACAGTTAATTCCATGAATTGGAAACAGTTCTTTTAAAAGATTGTCCTAAGTTCCAAATATTCATATAAAGTGTTAACTATATCAAAATATCCCCTACCAAAGGAATGATGGTATGAAGTGTGACTTCCATAAAATTTTAGCTATCTAATTAAACCACATCCCGCAATATGTAGAATGGAAGGAAACTATTTGTAGTACAGTGTTGCAACTGACCAGAGCAAAATTTTTCATAAGCAAATCTGTGCTGTAAGCAACCATTCCATTATTACTTTAAATAGTTCGCTGAAGAGAGGAATGAGTAAGCCTTACAGAGGACACATAATAACTTTTAATTAAATGTTATAATTTTTTTGGATATCGTAAAATAATTTTTTAGTTTATTACATCACATTAGACTTTTTAATGAATCCTGTTATATAAATTGTTAGAAAGTTTTAATTAGTGTAAAATCAGAATATTTTCTCATGTAGGCAGACACATCAAGAGGGATGACTTATTAGATCAAAACATTTATGTTTCTTTAGATACAACAAAGTTAAAAGAAAATATAGTTTTTTAATTAGTAAGATGTTACTATGATAATTTGACTATTAAAATAGTTCTTACTAACTTAATTTTATTGTTGGGACATCATTTTGACCAGTTTCCAGACACATAAGCAAAATTTTGATATTTGCTGTTAGTTACTCTAGGGTTAATTGTTGTGGAACCTTGAAATTTTGCACAAAATAACGTTGCCTTTAAACTTGTTTAGCAACAGTTTTTAATACTCTTCTCTAACAGGTTACCTCATAAATAAAAATTTCAGCTATTTCTTTCAATTACTTTTCCTTCTGCTTAGCAATACATATTTTATTAATAGGTTACACTATAATACAATTCTATTCTTAAAATACCTTTATTACAAATATTTACTAAACTAATTGTACAATTACTTGTGTCTTAATTCCATTCTAAAGGAAAGCAATTTTAGTTTTCATTAGTGTGTTGTATACTTTCAAAAGTAAACCATTTACAGTAATTTAATTCTTAAAATGAACCCTTCATGATTGTCTAATCCAAATTGGTTAAAATTTTTACCTAAAAATTACTTTCAGAATAGCAATACAACTGCAACATTTTCTAGCAATGTTACCTTCTCAAAATAAATTGGTGTTACATACAACACAGTTCCCACCAACAACATAGAAACATTCTTATGCCTAGTGTATAAATTTTGTAGACCTATTGCATAAAGTATACAAAATAAATGAATACTATCCAGCAAAGTTTAGAAACATGCAGTATCAGTGAAAATTCCTAATAGAGTAGTAGGATATTTAAACAGTTCAGTTCCTTAGCAATCTGTCAATATTTAAAATACCAGAAAGATGAGCACTTATTTGATGTTGTGAGGTCGAGTGTTGTACGTGAACAACTCAGTGGTACTTAAAATGTGCATGATATTTGAATGCTTTACCCAAAATTTATCATCTGGTATGAGTTTGACGGTTGTCCCAGATATATGAGAATAAAAGAATTGACACCATTACAGTATTATGGTAGCCTTCATAGTCTGTAGATCTTTACACGAATCATCAACCTTTGCTAACCACCACATGAAGTCATACACACAACAAACATAATCAGTTGTGTTAGGATACACATTAATGTGATTATAAACCTAACTAATTTATTTATCCAACAATGTATCCAGTAAATGTCAGTAACAGTCTGGTAATTTGGAGTATTAAAAGACTAAAGTCATCCTTTTCATCTGGACTTAACACAGTTCCCAATTTCATTATCAAAGACTACTCTAACATATCAGCCCCTAATTTTAACTCCAAATGTTTTCTCTGTATGTATCCAAACTGGATCCTGTGTGACCCTAAGGAAAGAGACTGTTATGACATTCAATAACAAAAGCAATGTCCACAACTTTCACAACAGACCAACCTCTCTTTTATGTAAATTTGTAAAGCATAAAAAATATATTGCACAAACATATATTATTCCACCCAAGAAATATATGTTTCCTACCAACACAAATTTCTCCCCTCAAAATTAATGTTACACAGGCCTAATTGAATTGGTTTTCTGTACCTTATTTTCAGAACCATTACATCCTGTAATCAAGCAGATACTATATACTTAGCCTTATCTAAAGCATTTGACATTGTAAATAATCCAATTATGATAAATAACCTTGAAGAGATTGGACTTGAGTATAAGTATTTTAAAAAATTTGCAATTTACCTTGTCAACAAACTATCCTCATTAAAAATAACAGATAAAAATTCCAATGAGTTTCCCTTTATTTGCAGAGTTCTACAGGGCAGTTCACTGACTCCCTTACTATTTACTTACTAGCTTTTACCAGCGGTTTCCCTCACATGGTTCTAAAAACATAATCGACTTTAATCAATAGAACATCAATCTTCTGTTCAGTAGCAGCAATAAACAATAGTGAACAATGTAGAAAATGTATTTGAAATGTATTATACAGTTTATTATTAAAATAACTGTCTAACTTTGCACCACCAAAAAATATATTTTCTATGCTGACAGTTGAAAGACAAGTGATTGTATTCAATGGTATTAAATTATAATTTTTAAATAACTCAGTCGTGATGTGTCTTCATTTCACCAAACGACCTAGAAACTAATATTTTTGGTGGTGCAAAGTCACCCATGATGGTGCAAAGTCACCCATGATGGTGCAAAGTCACCCATGATGGTGCAAAGTTACCCATGATGGTGCAAAGTATACCCACTTTACGGTACCAACAATTTACCCCCCTCCTCAAAAAAGAGTTTTTTTGGCAGAAAACCTTCATGGTGCACGCACGAGTGAGTTTGTTTTCACACTTTCGGGTGGGTACCCCATTCTGCACCTCTACCCCTTTCCCCCTTCCTAAAACCGTGCATTTTAACAGAACCAAAGTTAGCCTCTATCTCTAAAGATCTTAAACTATGTCTATTCAAATAAACATATCAATCAGTTGCTCTGTTGTTCAGTGAAAGGAGGAGAAACCAATAAACACACTTTCACATTTATAATATTAACTTAGTATGATTTATGACAAATAGATGTTAGTAAACCACTCCCAAAGAATTCTGTGTGCTGACAACCTAAGAATTTCCCTCGTCGTTTGATCTTCAACAAACTATAAACTTCTACAAGATGTTGTTAATTTAATAAATGCTTTGTGTACTCATAACATAATAAATTTAAACATAAACAAAACCTACACCGTCACTTTCACAGGAAAAAGAAACTCAATTTACTGTAGTTACAAACTTAATAACACTCTCTTAAATACATGTAAATGTGTTTGGAGACCTTGCATTCACTCACAGATTCAATTCCTTTAGGAAAAAAGATAGTTTCAGCCGTTATGTATTGAATAAGTTTCAGATTTAAATCACATTTACCTCTCTACAAGAAAGAAGAAACGTGCTAGATGTTTTTTTTCTTCTCTTCACAATACTTTATATTTAATTGAATTCACTTCTCTTAGATTAAAAATAATATTGCGCTCTCCCACGTCAGGTATATGGCCAATCAACATAACAACTTGCCACTAAATCCAATGAAAATTATATAATGTCCAAAAACTACAACAATTGTGCTGAGGTGTTAGATTTTTATACAGCTACACCAACATTACAGAGATTAACAAACTAAATCACACAGGC
Source organism: Medauroidea extradentata (assembly GCA_003012365.1). NCBI lineage: Eukaryota > Metazoa > Arthropoda > Insecta > Phasmatodea > Phasmatidae > Medauroidea > Medauroidea extradentata. The sequence goes on along the minus strand of PNEQ01066515.1, from coordinate 54,156 downwards.
AGCTCTTTTTACCTTTAAACAGACAGTTGTTGTCATTAGGTAAAATGTAGTCATATGTGTACCTCAGCTAACCCAGGTTGAAGGACGTTAACTCCATAACCTGGCATAGATCTAAATTGTAACCATTAGTTAAATTTTTAGTTATGAAGCTTTTAAGTCATTAAATGTGTTGTACAATATCAGTATAAATTTTTTTCTGTGCTGTCTGCTTGCTACCATGATGTCTGAATGTGTATTTTATTTGTTTACTTGTCAGATGTTTCCACAAGCACAATGCTTGTTACAGAAACTATACAATGTAATGATGGGGAAGGGGATGGGGTGGCATAGGTGAAAGTGGGAAGGGAGTGACAGGTTACAACTGAGGTTGGGTTAGCCAAATGCAGTTCTCTGAAGCACGTACAATTGCTAAAATTGACAGTAAACAGTCTATCTTTACAATATGAGTATACCTACATATACCCTTCTTTAGGAACATATTATACAATAAATTAATACAGAAATCATATGATATAATTTGGAATGATCCTCTGTCAAGATTTTGCAGCCATTTGGCAATGCACTAAATATGTTAAAATAATATAAATAAAACCTTTGCTCTCCGCAGGAGCAGTTTCATTTGCTAATCTTAGAGTAAATTCATTTGCAAGGAAATTATCACCAAACATAACATTTGTTGACCCTTCAGTAGAGATAAAAAAATTTGAATTTTAGTTTGTAGAATCATTTGTCATAGAAGTATTTATTTTATAGCACAGCAAACACTTGTGGCAAGATATCCTCTTATCAAATTAAAATATATTGATTTCAATTAACAAACATTAAGACACTTTTACCACATTTGTTTGCCAATTTTCTATGATTTCTGGAACTAGGCTAACTAAGGAGTTTTTAAATCATCTAGTCATTGGTAAGTAATGCCCATTTTATGAATATCTAATACATAAATGAGTAAATAATACTTGAATTATATATAGAGTGAGGAATATGATTACTAAGTTATGTTATAGTGTCGAAATATGATCTAGATGTAGGCTTACTTTGTGTATAGAACTTCAGATGATTTTAGTTGTTTTCAACAGATGAACAGACATTGAAATTAATTACAAACCAAGATGTAATTGTATGTAGTACAGTTTTAAAAGTAAATAAATACTTAAATTTTTGGCAATGTTTAGATAGACTAAATACTTAAATTTTTGGCCATGTTTAGGTACACTAAATACTTAAATTTTTGGCCATGTTTAGATAGACTAATTACTACAAATAAGTAGCATTTTTATAACAAACATGAAATAAATAATATTCTTATGCTACATACACTGCAATTAAACCATTTTTATAGAAAGGAATGACATTAATTAGGTGTATTAAAATTTTAATCTTCCTGTTTTGTGTGGTTGTATTATACTTCTGTTATGTAGTGTGTTTTAGCTTTTAATTTTAATAAGCTTTGTTTGTGCGAACTTCATTCTATGTCCCAAATCTTGGGTATAATAATGGCACTGTATCTCTTGGTTCACTGGACAGATCTCAATTTTTTTCCAAGTACATGTCACTTTAATAGTTTCTCTATCTCGGAAACACATCCATTTCTGACAAGCGACAAATAAACAAGTGTGGCAGACAGCCTGGAGGTTTTTTGTGAGGTGGTGTTGTGACTGAGTTACCCTCCCCCTTCTGGTGGCAGCGTGCCAAATACCACGAGCAAAAATAGCTGCGGCAGCAACAGCCAGAAGAAGAGGCAGTGCAGTGAGGCAGCGGCCTTGCCCTTGCCATGGTGCGACCGGCAGGCATGGAGCTGGGCATGGAGATGCAAGAGTTTGGTGAGATCATCCGCAAGATGTCATGCATGATGAGCGGTGATGAGCACCACCGTGTCGGTATTGACGACGAGCTCAAGACTATCCTTGACATGGACCCGGGCTTGATGGAGCCCTTGGCCACCACAAGCCCACGATACCTAGCCCCGGGGTGTGTTTCATTTGTTTCTGCCTGGTTCTGTCTGTCAACAAGTGGAGAGTGTCTCGGTAGAGTGTACTCTTGCATGAGTGTAGTTGTTTGTATCAGTAATAACCTTATTGTAGCAGTTGTGTTTTTTCGTGTTACTCTCCTATCAAAGACAAATGACACAATATTTAATGTACTTGAATTACATATCATTTAAATTTTTTTATGTGTATTGGTGTGTAGGCAAATATTTGTAGTGAGTTCTTGTTCATGCACGGAATGCTATTTTCCCCGGAACTTAAGTTAAATGTACCATTAACATCCACACCGTAATGGATTTTAAATTTATTAGAATATTTACTTAATGCTCATAATTGCATCAGGGTTTAGAATTGAACTATCACTATCATGTCCTTAATTTTCCAGGCTTTCAACCAGTTTGCAGTAACAATAATTTACATTTATTACATTTTGTAGTTATTGTTAGTTATTATATGTAATTATTATATTTTATTTTATTATTGTCAGTGTTTATTTTACTTTTCTTGTGAAATTGTAGCAATAGGTAAAGGAAAACATAACCTCAAAAATTAATTCACAATTGGTGAATACTCGTTATTTTTCTTTTATTTCACATTTATTCAATTTACTCTCAGTTTACGATTTTCTACTTGTGAAAAATACATTTTTATTTCCTTCAGTGTGGGACATGTTTTTTGTTACATAGCAATTGATGCAAAATTCAATCTGCTTCACATTATGCTGATTTGGCGTAATAAATTGTGATGCAACACCACTTAAGTAGTGTTTTATAATATATAAAATTACGTAAAATGTATAAGAGTTTAAGAATTATTATTTATAATGTATATGTAAATATTACTAAACATTATTATTAATAGTTAATAAATTATTAAAATTTTTATAGTACAATATGCGGTGTGACTTTGGGATATTACAAAAAATTATTTTTTCTTTAATGGCAACACTGAAGAAAGAAATTTACTTGCAAGAAATTTTGAATAAATACACATATGATATTTAATTAATATTTCTCATGGGTGCCAATTATGAAAAATGAAAATAGTACAAAAGTGTTTAAAGGGTCACCCCACGTGTCCAAACTTACCCCACTTAAGGTAATTATTGAGTGGGTTTCACGTCTTAATAAGGTAAGCCCATTGTGAGTTAGTTATATTTTATGTGCACTATCATGTCTCAGTGGCGGATTTAAAACTTTTTCTTATGGGGGGCGGGAGTATGCCTAAAGAAGTATATATACCCACCCCATGAACAAAATGTGGGGGCCTCCCCCCGGAAAAATTTGGATTTGTAGGTGCAAAATGGCGCTATTTCAGTAGTTTTCAGGTCAAAAATTTGAATATACTTCTTTCAAAAAATGGTTATATTTTTTACGATAAATTATATTTGTAAAAGGGAAAATCTTTGTGTTGATATAAAAAAAATTCTGATGTACCATGTGGTTACCATCCCAATTACTTAATAAGAGTAACGATTGCCATCAATTATAAGGAATTATCATAAATTACAGACATAGTAATAAAAAACCTGTCTTGCAACGATTCATTCAAGTTATATCTTATACAAGCAACAGTAGTGATCACAACAGTAACAAACATCATGTTGTATGGATTTCAGAAAGTTGAAATTTAAATAGACTAAGCAGTGTGACTGAAAGCTTACGTGCAATTTAAGTGCTGTGTGTCTTGTGTCTTATACATGTCTGTGTCTGCCTTTTAACGGTTTTGTTTCCAGCGAAAGCATAACATTATTTAAGAAGACTTCGTCAGTGGTGGCGCAAGAGTGTGAATTCATATATTTGATTGACTGATTTCATTGTGTTTTAAAATTTTCTGTTGAACGAACCAAAGGTAACTTATTGTTATGTTAACAGAAATTAATACTTAATGGTCATGGTGTAATCATGATGAGGAGGTAGTGCTGAGTAACTTAACTAGCAAGTAGACTATATTTTGGACCATACTTTTTCTTTTTAGTACTCTGAAGATAACTCATTGCCTACTCTATGACTTATTTTCTCTATTTGGTTTTCCTACTTCATTGCCATCTGCGTTTGCAGTAGTCTCTACAGTTTGATCAGTCGGAGAAGTTCTGGTTTGTGTGGGGCTCATCCCTTTGTTGACCTCATGTAGGATTAACTAGATCCTTAATCAGGCTATGTGGGTGGCATTCCTCGTGGTTTTACGGCAGCACATTAACTCTGGTAATGTACTTGTAACTTTTTTTGTTTATCCTGTTAACATCTTTAAAATTTTTGTATCAACCCGTTATCAAAATTATGGTTTGGGTTAAATATGTGGTTCAGAGATTTGTAACTTATATCGGCTCATTATGAGGGTTATTTTGCTACAGCATTTACTAGTTCTTGAAGCAATTTGTGTGTGTGCTTTCGCCATTCAGTAATTTGCCTTACTTACGTTGACAAATGTACTTGATGAAGCCTTCAATAGCTTTTCTTGAGAATTTTGATGTTAAAATGGATGCTGTAAGATCCTTACTGTATATCCTGTAGGTCGTATGAAATTTTCCATCCTACAGTAATGAGTTGTTAACTTTATAGGAGTTTCCTGATTGTGACACTTTGAAACTGTGAAATTAGTTTTTTCTTATGATGCTCATTTTTGTCAAGTTTTGGGTAACTTTAACTTCATGTTGTTTGTTGTGAATTATTATGATGGTTTTGAGACTTGTGCCATTTAATGTATGTTTCATTAATTATGAACCTTACAAAGTTTTTGTAGCTTGTAGTTAATAATTAAAGCTTTCTTTTCATGTGATATTTACAGTCATGTTGTTGGTCCTAATTGTTGTACAACTGTGAAATTCTCATTAACCAAATTTTTGTGGATGTATTACCATAATCTTTCATTTGATTTAGTAAGTTAGTGGCTGCAAATTTTTGTCTGCATGACCCATGTACACATTTATGTTTGCCAAATTCTTATTGTTACGGCATTTAAGCATTTGTCTTATACTTGTTCTCGATTTTATATAAGGAAGGGTTATGTTATTTTACTTTTTTGTCGGTTCCCCATTTCTGAGAACGTGTGATAATTTCAAAATTTTGATATATTTTTTCTAATTTTTCTGATTGTTAACCATCTTTAATTTTGTATATAAGTTTGTAGTTATATTTTTAACTGAATACAAAAAAAGGAGGAGGTTAACAATTTGGTTGTGTTTTTTTATGTTTGTAACCTCAGAACTCCATTGTTAGTAAAATGATTAAATTTTTTTTTTGTTAGAAAGGGGATATTTTCAAGGGGGTCCCATTGTAATTTCATTGGCATTGGACCTTTGATTTCGAAGATACACCGGGGAACTCCTCAAAATCGAATGGGAAATGTACAGTGATTGAGATATTGGTACCTACATGTATTACAATGAGATAGGGACATAACTATGGTCAAGGACGTTCTTGACTGACTTGGACTGCGAAGGTAAAATGGAACTCCTTAATGACAATCAGCATGAATGTGAAAGTTAGGCACCGGAACTCTGTAAAAAATCCAGGAAGAAAGTATTTTTAACAAAAAATTACATTGACTTAAAAAAATCTACTCTGGAAAAAAAAGACTAAAGAGTAAAAAGTAATTAAGTTATTTTTAGACTACTTAGAATACAATCAATTTATTAGGACAGTAATATACAATAATTGTTATTTTAGGAGTCAGTTCCAGCCAAGCTTTTAAGAAATTTTTCTAAATTTCCTAAAATTGACAAAATATATTTAAAGTTACATTAATTCGATAATGTAGCAATACCCAAATGAACATAACTACCTAAAGTGACACCTTAGTTACAAATAAACCTAAATAAACTTATTTACAAATATAAACAAAACTGAAACATAAAAATTTTGACTTTAACAAGTCAAAGTCATTACGCGAAAACTATGAGAGAGAAAAACATTTGATAAGATCTAAATTTAGTGATGTTTTATGTCTAAAATAAGAAAACAATTATCTTGTACAAACTAAAATTAAAACCATAGAAATGAAAATTGCTTTATACTGCACCCTTAAAGTGACACCTTGAAAATCTATTGACAAATGAAAACAGATATCATGTAAAACAAATCTAAATACTTTAAGGTTATTCTAAGCATCAAGAAACAATTCAATACAATTGGAGAAAACTTATAGCATACAAACACATAGAAAATTTTGATATCAGACACAACTGTTGATGTCTGCCTTCACACGTCTGCACACATTTGGGTCGATTTATCAAAGTTCTCCCCTCCCAGCCGCACCATATACACACGCTACTGTGCCCCGTGCTGTTCAACGCCATGCGTCTGCTGTCTTTATGTCGATAAGAAATGCTTAGTTGCAGTCAACATTAAATATAATTAAATTGTATGTATACCTACGCAATTTTGTTGCGTGTTTGTTGACCTTGGCTGACACCAACTTGAGAAACAACAGTAATTGTATATTACTGTTCTAATAAATTTATTGTATTCTAAGTAGTTTAAAAATAACTTAATAATTGTTGACTTTTTAGTACATTTGGTTTTTTCAGAGTAGACCCTAAGTTTTTTTGAAGCAGGTGTTATTTTTTGTTAAAATTTTTTTTAACAAAAATTTTTTGAATCTCAGCATTCAGATTAAAACAATTATGTACCGGTATGAATTTAATTGAACTGGTACATATTTGGTACTAGGTTAGTTCAATTACTTTGATGTATTTTGTTCATGACTGTATTTATTTTGCTTGGACATACTCCATTTTGAAATAAATGACTGTCAAAAGAAAACTAAAAATAAGATAAAAAAAACATAAATATGCAGAGTATGCTTATCTCATCCAAGGCAACCGGCACATACATAATTAAATCAGTAGGCCTAACACAAGTATCAGTATTTTCATAGTCTTGTTTACGGTAAAGACTAAACATTGGCTGCAAGAAAACATTGTTAAAAGTAAAGTTTACCCCATGCTATAGTTTGAAAATGAAAACTTGAAAGTTAAATACACTGACAGCTGTTTCAGTCCCATCAGAGACAGTTGGCAGGGTTAGTTTTACAACTACATCCTTAACATCAATGACATTGCTATCTGGTAGATCAGGTTTGACAAATTTCAATGAAGACATGTTTAACCCTTCTTTTTTCTTAAAAAAAAACTTTCACTAAATTATGTTAAATAAATCTTGTCATTAATTTGAGCTACGTAACGCCTCCAGTGTGCCCCATTGGTACGTAAAAATTTACACCCTTCACATTTTTTAGGTTTAATTACTTATTCAAATTAGAGAAACAAAAGTACACACATAGTACCGTGGAGCTTGATAGTGACACGCAACAGAAGGATGACACACATTTTGTGCGGAAGCACGTTTCGCCACAAAGGTGGCCAGCTCCCATCGCGCGAGTTCTGCACTGCTGGTGGATGGTGTTATGGCTTTTACTACCCTGGTTGTGTATCAAGAGTAAAGTCCAGGTTGCAACAGGCTGCGTTTGCTGCAACTGGCTTGTCCAGGGAGTCGACATTAGAACCAGCTAGTGCCTTTTTTGTGTCTGCCCTATGACCATTCATCCTCTGCCTAAGAGTGCTGGTGGTGAGGCCTATGTACTCTGCTGTACAATGTTTGCATTGTAGCTGGTAAATGAGGTTCTCAGTGGCACAGTTATGGCTGCTCAGGATAGGGTAGGTTTGGTTTGTGAACCTGGTATCGAAGGATGTGGATGGCTGATGTTGGCACACATGCCGCAGCGTGGACTATTGCAGGGATGTGATACCTTGGTAGTGGTAGGTGTCTTGACTAAGTGGTAGTTTGGGACAAACTAGTTTATTTTGAAGGGTAGGATGGCATTTCAAGACTAATCTAGGAGCTTTTGAGAATAAATTCTGGGTTAGAGGTGAAGATGATAAGATTTTGTGATCAGAGTTAAGAATGATTTTCAGTTTTTCTAGGCCTTCATGATAGGGTACCACTAGAGGAATATCATTGCTGTTAGTATTGGTAGCTGTTCTCTGGTCTGAGATAGCCCGCTGGAGTTGGTTGTGGACCAGTTGATTAGGATAGTCTCTGTCACAGAACGCCTGGGCTACGTGGTCACACTGTCTGTTAGGTCGTCCTCACTGGAATATATTCTTGTGGCTCTAGTTGCAAGGCTGCATGGTAGAGATTTGTTGGCATGGAATGGGTGGTAGCTGTTGAAATGAAGGCACTGTAGGATGTTTGTGGATTTGGTGTGTACAGAGGTTTCAATCAGGCCATTGTGGAGGGTGAGCTCCACATCCAAGAATTTAGCGTGATACTGAGAATTTGACCAGGTGAAATTTAGTACACTGTGGGGAGTTCAGATCATCTAGGAAACTGGTGAGAGTATCCTCTTTGAGGTCCAAATCACGTCAATAAAGCACATCCAGCAGAATGGTTGGGTCGGTTGGTAATGTAGAAAAATTTTTTTGAGTTTACCCATGAACAAGTTGGATAAGTTATCTGTAGTGTTCTACAAATTGAATTTTAGATTAGATGTTACTCTTTTGATACATTCCAATTTTACAGAATTTAAAAAATTGTAAATTCTTCTATTTTCACCTAAAAAAAAATGGAAAAATATTAATATCTTTTGCACCATGTGACTTAGCGGAACCACTTTTTGCAGGAAGAGACTATACACTAGCACTGTCCAGCTAACAAAGTTTAAATTATATTAGTTTGTTACGTGACGGAAAATTCAAGTTGTCCACATGTGCTCCCCTCCCCCACTGTAGAATTTCGAGTGTTTGTAGCTTGTTATAAACATAAGTGTTTATATTGTATTTTTATGCAGTTTTCTGCAGCCTTTACAACATTTTTATAAAGCGTGTTACCTTAAACTCTTGTTTACTTTTTTTTATTTACTTTGGGGCTGTCTCAGTTATTTTGTTGTGCGTCCTGTTTTAGTATCCAAAATGGAGGTGCTATCCGTTGCACTGCCTTTTACAAAAGTGAGCAGGCATCTCTGTAGTGGTATGTCCTAGAAAACCAACAGCAAGACGAGGAATTAAAAACAGCAATGTTTTGGGTTGGAATCAATTGCATAGATTAAATATGAAAATTACGTCGCCCTAACAAAAATAAATGAAAAACAAAAGTTTTGAATCATATATTAAACAAAATAGTAATGAAAACTGGAATTCCCAGGACACCACAGTTAAGAAAAAACAGACAGTTACGGAGACGAAGACAAGGAAGCTATGTTCAGTGGTTCAGATTGTCTGAGGAAAACTACAGTGTTCTTCTGTAATGTCTAGACTTGTGCCTGTGATGATGGTGTTCTGTTATCTTGTATTGTGCGTAACCTTGTTTACATCTCAGTATTTGTATGTGCTGTGTGAAATGTGTCATGTTTTTTTTATTTTCAGTTTTGTCTGTTTTTAATTTATTATTTATTTTGAAATGTAGTTTTTTAATTTCTTTTTGTATTTGTACACAATTTATTTTAGTTTAGTTTAATGTGTTTTCACTACAGCCAAATACGGCTAGCTTCTTTTATTGTTTGTTTTGCTCTGGGTTTTCTAAGACAACCTAATACTGCAAAGCATATATTTCCAAAGTAATTGAACAGACATTGTGTGGTATGACAATATTGACAACCAGATAATCAATCTACTTGTCTTTCTTAATTGTTAGACTGTAATGGTGTTCCGTACATTTTTGTGCGAGCCTCTTCCTGCATTTTAGAAGAATTGCCGCTTCACATTATATTCGATATGTGCATTATTTCAGCATGAATGAGCTGCAGCATATAGTAGTTTCGCTAAGATAACATATCTGCATGCAATATTTGAGAACTAATTCATTGGCTATTACAGCCTCATCAACTGGCCTGCATGCTTACTGGAACTACGTCCACTCAACTGTTTCTTATACTGTTTAAAAATTTTGTTATGTCATATTCTCGTGGGACAACAATGTGATATTTTCCCTTGACTACAAATACTTGAGATATTGTACCAAATCACAAGGGATGTTTGGGAGATCACAGCGGTAGGTGGCTGTGGTGTAGCCAGTTTATTAACCAACTGAATCACAACTTTGGGCAATTTATATGTGATTTATTAATTGATTTAATACTTTTTGGATAGCCAAGGTACAAATAATAATTTTTGTCATTATTTGTAATGTCACTTTGCAATCATCACTCACTACATAAGTTACTGATTTAGCATACAGTCTGACGACATCCCCATGAGTGTGTACTGAATTATTACCTAAATACGTACTGCACTGCATGGTTGACTGAAATATGTAAGCTAATAAAACAGAGGTTGTATAGCCATGTATTATAATAATAATTGTGTTCTTGGCAATAAGCACCGTACCCACCTGTTTTTTTCATGTTAATTTAATTTTTTAAAATTATTTAAAAAAAAACCAGATTAAGGATATGGGTTATCCAATTTTCAATAATAAGAGGACACCTCCACAGTGTTATTTGCAAATGATGGAGGTTATATTGCAAATAGAAAATATATTCCTCCAACAAAACTTTGTCTGAAATTTACTGTCTGATTTTAAGAGTTTTCTCAATAGGGTCATTCCACATAAAATCAACCAGTGAAGATTCAAAATGGCACCCACCATCTCAGATTTACATGAAACTTTTTTCTTGCTAATACTGTAACACCATGTTATAAAACTGTACCTAGGCCAAGTAGTTTCTGAGAAAAATGGTTAAATTTGATACAAATCCCCACAAGTATCATGTCAATGATTATCAAGTAGGTATCTGTTACCAAATATCTATTAGACTATTAAGATTTCAGAAATTAACTAAATTAAGATTTCTTCATTAATTAAAAACAAAAAAAAAAAATATTATTTAAGACTAGTTGACCAATTTTTAAAGACAGACACTAATCACACAAAGGCAGTGAAGTTATCACACACTTCTTATTTTTAAATTCAACCTCATAGTGGGTCCTATGAGGGTGTGGAAGAAAAGCAGTGTGATTTGGATTGCTAGAATAGTTATGAATTTTTGTGACTGTTTGCAAATATGTAACACATGACATTAAAGTGTATTATTTAGAATTTTTTTGGAAAGTAAGTATAGAAAAAGACATTGGAAAACAACAATCAAACATGAATTAAAGCAGCGTAGTTTTACATTAATAAAACGCTCCATTAATAGAAACTTCTTTAAGTATGTAAAAATAGTTGTCCAGTAGTAGTACAAACTCTGTATCTTATTCTGCAAAATAGTATTCTTTCTGATCCCATAGTGGTGGGAGAGCTGACACACGAAACGATGTTGCATACAGAAACATAAAATATATCTTATTTTTCTTTTGGGGCCCAGTAAAATGGTCGCACGGTTTCGTAAGGATGAATGAACTTAACTTTTGTGTCACAATTGTCTTCATCTTATGAAATATCATGCCAAAAAACAGTGGATATCATACAGGCACGCTACAAACAAATTTGTAGAAATCTGTGGCATCAAATCAGCAGAAGGTTAAACTACTGTGAAATTAAAATTTCTGTTGTATTTTTCATCTGAACTGCTTCTCTTTGTTCTGATTGTGTCTTCTGACAAAGGGGTGAAATTGTGAAAGTCACGTATACCAGTTTTTTTTTTTTTTAGAAAATCACTCCTTCAGTTGTTGATGTGTTTCCATTAGCATTTCTTTGTTAACCATCCAAAATTTTATGTTCTGGGTTCTTGGCTTGCAAAACTCATACTCGTTTTCAGCTGAATTGATATCGTCTCCAGAATACCTCTGAATGCTTTCTCAGGTAACCAAATGTTACCACCAATACCATCTTAGGCAGATTTTCCATGGCTGGAGGCAAAAAATGACCACTATGCTTTAATAGAAAAGTCACTGTTGTGGTAGCAGAGGTTTATAACGTGTTTACTGTTCATTTTCTGGCCAGCACAGCCATCACTGAAATAATGTATTGTCTCAACAGCTGGAAGGAAAAATATCCTTAATGTACTAACTATTTGTTGGGTTTTGTACATAAAGGCTACATCATGCTGTAAGTCATCAGACTAGACACACAAGCTTAATGCTAAAAGATCTTCAGTATAGTGAACAGCTGTTATTTGACCAGTGATATCCTAGTGTTTCATCTTGAATAACATATGAATAGTTTTTACTGAAATCTAACAAAACAGTAGCCTCATCAGATCCAAGTTTAGTTTTTTCTTCCTTTAAAAAGTTGGCTTGTGCTTTAGTAATAAATGAATGGGGTACAAACTTTATCAACTAAGGGCCCGTTTCACCAACCAAGTTTGAGCGATTTAATCTCGATTAATCGGCACTTAATCTTGAATATACGTGTTCTGGATTTCACCAAGCAGTTAAACTGAATTTTCTCATCTTAAGCGAGATTAAATTTTAACTGCTAGATTTTGGCTGGGTAACTTCGCTAATCTTGCTTAAGTTCAAATTAATGGCGTGATCACTGTATAATTAGGTATTTGAAGACAATACAGTTGGTGAAGACTTTATTCCTGTGTATCGGCCTTGCCGGATTCGAGAAAGAAGTCATTATTTTAATGAATATGATGATACAGACTTCCGAATACATTTCCGATTGTCAAAACAATTGGTCCATTCACTTTTATGATACAGATGAAGTTATGTTTCACGTCTGGTATTTTCAGGTTAGCAAAAAATATATAGAAGAGAAAATAAGTCAATAATTCTGTGTAGATAAACATTATAGGAGATACACTCTTTGCCTTTATAGCAATAAAGTAATGTTCATTATATTTGCTGGACCATCTTCCCATTGTCTTTCTTTCTGGCTTTGCTCCAAAGTCACCCAGGAGTACATAGTCCCCCTAGATAGTATGATGCAAACACTCCTCCCCCTCCGAACGTTGTACCCAAGTTTCCAAATGAAAAAATTTCGGCATAAATATTAAAGAAACACACATTTGGCAATATCCGAGAAGTGCTCAGGTATTTCCAACGCAATTAAGGCAACTCAGCTCACACAACCCATCTTGCAGCCAAGTTGAACTAATCTCTGGTAACTTAAACTCGCTGTGTTGTTGGTGGAATGCACCTCTAACTTAAACTCAAGGTTAACGCTTTATCAACTTTTGATAATCTCACTTTGTGGCGAAGTTAATCTTCGTTGGTGAAACCAGCCCTGAATTTCTTAAATAGTCATCAGACTTCTCTGTGATTGTCACTGTCACTGGTTGTGTTCTGTCAGTAGACATCCATTGAATGTATGAGACATCATCTTCATGATCAAAATCTTTAAATTTCTCAGGCAAAATATTTTTTAAATTTTCATAAGACTGGTACTTAGAGCAGTGTTGCGACATTCAGTCTCTGTTATTTTTGGAACAGACCAGGTAACTGATAGGTCCTGGTATGTCTCTTCTATATGATGTGCATGAAGTAAAGGTATTACATTTTGATGTGAAGTGCATGTATATACTGCATGTATCCCGAAAGAACCTGCTAGTACAATCCATTTTGGATGCAGCGTGCAAAATTATGTAAAACCAAGTTTTATTTTGGGTTGCACAAACTTAAAAGAAGAATACAATTCATTTAGATTGATCAAGAACATTTACTTTTGCATGTGTACATTTCTTGATGTCAGGACATTCTTTGTCCCAGACATTATTCTAAAATATTCATCACTTTGTTCAAATTTCTTTACCAGTCTTTCTTAACCAGATTTTTCACTGATAATCTTTCCTTTCCTGGGTTCAGGCAAAGCCAGAATTACTTTATCTCTAAGAAGTTGTAGTGCTTGATGGGCAGCATAACTACTTACACAGAACTCATGCATAATTATTTTCCTGCTCCAAGAAGCAGGAGCCAGAATCAAAACTTATATTTTTTTGCCTTGTTATAGAAGTGTCAAGTTTTGCTTTCATTAAAATGTACAAGAACATCTAGGTCACTTTTGGCTGAATATTTTTCGACCTTTTTGAACATCCATTTCAGTAGAAAATTCTGTGTTAACAACCTTTTTAATCTTACGTTTTAGTGTCGAACGTGATTTCTCAATTTTTCGTTTTGTGTAGGCCTGTTTAGTGTGTAATGAAATAGCATGAATTTTAAAGGAGATTCTCCTAACTGTGATAAAGACAAATTTACTTTGCTTCTATGATTCTTCTTGGACAACCAATATTCCTAAATTGTCAGTCACTCTTGTTGCTATCTATATTCTCAATTTTAACATGTTTTTATGTAAGTTTTAATACTTTGCCTCTCCATGTATTACATATTTTTTCTCAGGGAATAGACTTTTACAATGTCTGGCACTTTATTGATTTTCTTTGAAATTTTGTGAGCTACTTTTCCTTACCATTTTTATTTCTCTGTTATTTGTCTCTTGTGGCACTTGAATGGATCAAAACAACTTGTCTGATAGCCTTCGTATTTCTTTAAGTAGTGAACTTTATGATGCTCACAATCATTAACTAATAGTTTACAACTCACCCCACTTCTGATTGATAAGTTCCTTTTCTAAACTACTGGCTGTCTCAGTGCTGTTTAATTTTACCTGTTTAGTGTAGCTGTTCTTGTGGCATTCACTTCTTATTATTTTCCAATAGTATGTTGTTCAACAAGCTGTGCTGATTCTAGCATTGTGTACATCAATATTTAACACAAATCACTGCTTTTTGTATTGCCTATAAGTTTTACTGAATTATATAAGCTGTAGTAACAACCACCACCCTTGCCTTACAACCTCCTAAATGGGCACAATTCAACAACAGTAAGCATACACACATATGCACACACTGCACCAGAGAGATAGCTACTGTCTGGCTAGTGGTAGAGAAGAATGCTGAGTCAACACGAGTTATCCTTCACACACCGACAATGCCAGCATCTACATTTACGAAGGCTCGTTAAGATAACACAAGCCTGAGTTGGCTCTGCACCAAATATGCTGTGACAAGAATGTACCAAGTACAGTCTGTGCAGATATTTAAATTTATCACGGAAATGTTACAAATTACTTATTAGTTGCTATTCCAAATTTAACAGTCAAAATCGCTCTGTTTTTCTTTCACAGCCTTTAAGATACTTTAAGGTTGAATTTTAAAAATAAGATGTGTAATAACATCACTGACTTTGTGTGATAATGTTAATTTTATTGACAACTAGCTGTCCCGTTGCGGCTTTGCCCGCGTGTACTATAGAAAAGAGTAACTAACTTTTAGTTACGTGTTAATTGATGGTGATACTATATTCTATATTATATTATATACACTGTTTATCTTTAAAACATCAAATACAAACAGATTTGTCCAGTCCACTGCGCTAAGCGTACTTTAGTTGCAGAACTTCTTTTTTTAATTCATCTTTATTTCTCTATAAAACAGCTGCCCGGCTGCGGCTTCCACCGCAAAACAGCTGCCCGGCATTTAACAGCCATTACTATTGCGGTTGTCAGCGAGTGTTGAGTGTTTTCCTCGCTTTTTTTCCCGCGGTCGCAAATTAGATAAAAACAATCCTTGATGCGGATTATATATCATGCTAAAATTTCAGCTCGATCGGTGCAGAACTTTTTGAGTTTTTGAAGAGTTCACAAACCAACATAATATTTTTACATGTATAGATGTTTGTCATTAAAAATTTGTCAACAAGTCATTAATAATTTTTTTTGTTTTTAATTAGTGAAGCAATCTTAATGTAGTAATTTTTTTTACTGAAATCTAGATAGTCTAATAGCTATGTAGTAAAATTTTGAAACTGATACGTACTTAAATCACACAGCTATGAATTTTTTTACTTGACAGTCTGTTGTTACTATATACATCATTGACCTGACACTTGTTGTGATTTCCACCAATTGTTACAATTTTAACTACTTGGCCTAGGGAGAAAAAAATTTTTTACAGTTTCATAACATGGTGGTATTAGCAAATACAAAAAGTTATATTAAAATCTGAGATGGCGAGTCTCATGGTCTGGTATAACTGAAATGAAATGACCCAATAATACTTTAGCCCATAAGTGGCATTGTATTTTCCATTTCAGTTCTGCCAGTTTGTAATATTTGGTCAGGAACAACCTCTGTATCATCAGTTTCTGTGTTGGCTGTATTGTCTCGTTCTTATTACAGGTACAGCAGGTGACTGAAGATAGCATGTGATAATACAGTGTATGTTTCAACCACTGAGCTATTAACTTGGAATGAAAACTCGTATAGTTGGCCTATTTAAGCCGTTGTAAAATTAGTTTACTTTGTGAACAATTGAGACTTGGGAAATGTTTGTACCTACCATAACTTTAATGTAAAAGAGTGTACTGTATATTCTGTACTGATTTTGTGAATATTTCTGGGTGGCTGAATTTGTATAACAATAAATTTAGTATAAAAAACATTTAGTTACATAGTTTTAAAGTGTGATGTTCACATGCAATATAATGTTACATATAGGCTACTTATTTAACTTGGTAGGCTATAAATATTTGGAAAATAATAAATTTTGAGACATACATTCCACAAAAAACTCCAGGTTTTGTGTTTTTATATAGAAAATACGGTTTGTCATAAGTTATCCGTGGCGTTAAAGTGCTTGTGCGCAACTAATAAGCAGGATGTAACTGGAACATGTGTTTGTATTGTTCCAGCTCGCCAACCTTCAAAACGGCCACAGCAACGTCGCGCACACAGCTGAAGCTGCAGTTGATGAAACAGCAGCTTCAGGAACAAGAAAGGCGAGAAACCGAGATGAGGCAACAGAAGGAGCAGCAGCTGCGGCTGGCAGCAAGCGCTACTTCCAACAAAGTTCCTGTCACTCTCCAAGGCATTGCCATGGACGTCCCACCTCAGGTCTTGCAGGTGAGTTGACTCTGCTGAGATATGAATTGTGCATCATACAAATATAGGAGCTTAAATAACATCATATGAAGTAGTGCTATACTATTGACGAGGGGGAAATGATATTCTTTAAGGATATGGGGTTTGCTGAGAATTGATCTCGTCCATCTTTTCCTATTTTTTCTTTATTTTCAGCAATAGTAAGGTTATCAGCCAATAAAATATTGAACTAAATGTGTGTGTGTATGTGTATGTATATACACACACACACACACGCACGCACACACACACAAAAAAATTCCTTTAGTTAAAAATTAAACTAGTTTAAATAGATACAAATAAATTATTGCAGAAAAAGTTTTTCTTGAACGGAACATACAAATCAACAACCCATTAGTTATTAATCTCGCAACATATAAAGCTTCTAATGCAATAAATTGGGACACAGCTGCACTGTCATTGGCTGAGCTAACAGTAGGCATGTTTCCTTTATAAAACCCTTGATTTTTCCATATGTCACAGTCAGCCAGCTGGAATTTCTCAGTTTGTACGTGTGCATGGAGACGGAAACACATTACAGTTCCTGAAATGTTGCATCTGTTGTCTTCACGGGAAACCTGCTACTTTGATTTGTGTTTTCTGTAGTGTCTCATCTGTGTTTACATCCATTTGTGTCTGTTAATTTTTGTTCTCCTCATCCAGATTTGTGTTAATTTTCACTTAAATTTTTGTTCAACTTTCGATTTTGCTTCACGTTTCTAGATAAGTTCTTGTTAAACTTGAGTTGCAAAACATGTGTTGTTAAGACAAATGCCTGATTGGAGTGTGTCCATCTGCATTGTATGACAATCAATTGGGATGTGTCAAGATAGCATTCTCCCAAGGCTGGTGGCAGTGAGGTTGAGGCACTGTCTCATACCTGTACTCTCATGCAATAGTACTGCACAATAAATAAAACATGCTGGTTAAAAACTGAAATAAACACATTTATCTCAACTTTTTATCTTACCTAAGTAGTTAAAAAAGCTTTATACACATACACACTTATAGTGATGCCGGTCTACTTGAGCTGGCTCTTCTGGCAAGACATCACATTTTGTTGCTTGTGGCTTGAAAACTTCAGGTGAACCTTCCTTCTTTGTGCCTATGCAATGACTCGTGTCTATATCTGCCGGCTGTAGTTCCATGCCTATCTGTTTAGCAATACGAGTTGCGATGTTATCTGCCACTTCACATCTTCTCTCTTCCAGCCTGAAAATCCTCAAGTTAGATAGTCTTTGTTATTTCTCTAATTTTTCACATCGCTGCGCACATTCCCGCTTTAACTCTTTCACTTTCTCTGCCAGTCTGATTACATTTTTTGTGACTTCTTTGTAAGCACTTATGTTAAATGTGATAAGTCTCTTGCAGTATCACAATCACCTTTTTAGAAACAAAGTCACTTATCGTTTCCGCAATTAATTTCAATATTTTTGGCGATTTCAAAATATTTTCTACTGTGCACTGTAACTGAGCTGCTATACTTCCAACTTGGTCACTCCTCAGTTCCAAGACTGCTATACTCCCAGCTTGGTCACTTCTCAGTTCCATGGCGACCCTGTCCTGCACCTCCATGGCTCTCGGGGTACTTGCATACTTGCCAACTTTTACGAATTTTCCGCAAAATGTACGGAAAGTACATACGTTTTACGGTTTTATGGAGGACAAGAAAATTTTATAGATTTCGTGACTTTTAACAATGTCGTGCGTTCATTTCTGCCATTATTTACCAACTTGAAACGTGTTTCACAGTGTTGTTTCTCTTTGCTATTATGCATAAACATTCGTAAAATCAGTAGATGGTCACAATAACAAAATTTGGTTTATATTTTGTTCCCAGTTTCTTATTGGCGTATTTTATAGCTAACAGCTTATCTATGTTTTTCTTGTATGGGCTGTTACAAGATGGCGATGTGCGTGTTGTTAGGAGTTTTTAAGCGACAAGTGTGTTGTTCCTTATCCAAGTCAGCGCTTTTTTGTGTTCTTGGAAACTGAATTTTTAACTTTGAAACTAAAAATATTTTCCCGCTGTTGTAATGAATATGACGTATAACTACCATGTGAGGCGACAAAATTTTGATGTTGGAAAGATGCATTGTGCGCATGTTTATACCATCACAATTTTGAAAAAAAAAAAATTTTCTCTTATTGTGAAGCATACGTACAATAATAATATTTTTATATGATATAAGCAAACTGTTCATAGTTACTACTAATGTAATTTTTGTGCGGTGTTTATTTGTAATTTATGGGAGATGGTATGGAGCACCTAACTGTAACTACTATTTGAAGTTATAGACCTACGTGGAAATTGCAGAATTAAACATGAATTTTCGTAAGTAGGCTTTAAAGGCACTGTAATTAGAGTTGAATATTGCCTTACAGTATTGCATAACTCAAAACAAATCCAGTTTGGTATTGTGCTATTTCATGCCACGTGAAATAAACAAAACTAGTTGAGATTTATATCAAACTTTGTGAAACTATTTATATCTGTAACCATGTTTACAGGTTGTTTAAAGATGCAAGTGTACATTTTGAATTATAAACGAATGATCGATTTTCAAAGTATTAAGTGAACAGGAAATTGTTCAAAGTATAACTTGGTAAATAATTGTTTTTACATATTTAGGTCTAGGTCTTGATAACTAGGCCTACTTTAAAAACAGATAAACGTTAAAAATATTATATGTGTTATTGTGTATACAGTGTATAAGGCATAGGGACTGATATGGTTTGGCACAAAAATATCTGCGTGCAGTTTACGCAAAAATGTGACATTCTGGAAAAGTTTTACTGATGGTCATTTTGAAAAGTTGGCAGGTATATACTTGCTTCATCACTGTCACTTATTTCTTATCTGCACTTTTAACAGTTATGCGAGACAAAAGACATGGAAACAATTAATAGAAATACTGCAGTGTGTTTTTGCGCTCATGTTCAATCCTTTATTTCATTACTTCTCGTCAAAAAACCACCTGCTTATAGAAAAATAATAGCAATGCAAACACCTGCACTCACTCAATAGCCGCCTATGTTTATAATGACTCTTCATTCCACTGCTTCTTTATACTCTACTCACGCGATCCTTCACAAGTGCAGAATTACTTTCAAGTGCTGACCAAAACCTTTTACTTCATTTACGTCTCCCCTTTCACAGTACGTAGCACATAGTGTTAGTGCTATATCTCAGTGTAAGCCCAACACATATTGCACTATTTGGGCTTACTGTTGAATAGGGTAGGTGGTATTATAAATTGTTGCATTCCTCTGCTAAAACATCCTCATATCTTCAGTTTTTGAAGTTAGAAGCAACTCAGTATGGAACTGCTTACCTATATATTTGCATTACTTTCTGAGTTAGTCAATGGAAGGATGAATTGTGGGGCACAAATCATTTGATGACAATAGAAATATATCAATATCTTGGGCGTGATCATCATTGATACAGTTGGTATGATCTTCTGACTCGGATGGTGATTTTTTAGTGAATATTAGTATCTGCTTATTGTAAATCCAGTAGATTTCGTCATATTTGCTTTGTTGTAAGAAGTGGTTATTAATTTTCATGGAATGAATTATTTGTCTTGTCACTACGTATTGTCGAAAATTGATTTTTCACATAAATTGCTTGAAGCAAAGTTTTCCTTATTGTTATTTATTCTGGTTATACTGATTTATTTTGCCTGCCTTCTGTGAAATATAATTGTTTAATTTTCATGCATATGGATAATATTCAACGTGTAATACTCACAAAAATTAAAACAATTTCATGTTTACAGATGTTTTATTATGCACACGAATATAAAATGCATTGAAATTTTAATACAAATGACAAAATGTGATCATAACTTCTGTTTCATAGCGTTAGTAAGATAACTGATTTACGTTGTAAAGTTAGATGAAACTATTTTATCTTGTTATTCTATTATGTTCAATAAACTCCCTGCTTCATGGAAAATGTCATATTCCAATATACTTCTAAATATACACAACTCCA
This sequence comes from Medauroidea extradentata, assembly GCA_003012365.1. Taxonomy (NCBI): domain Eukaryota; kingdom Metazoa; phylum Arthropoda; class Insecta; order Phasmatodea; family Phasmatidae; genus Medauroidea; species Medauroidea extradentata. The sequence continues at coordinate 33,364 of PNEQ01066515.1, read as the reverse complement.
TTAATATAGTAGGTACTAAGGCTAAAGTGAAGTACATAATGTATGTATGCATGCAAAACAAAGCAGAACTCAAACACACAAAGAGTATTAAATCACATTCTATCAATGTTTTATGTAAGTAAATCCTAAAATAAGTGTGCTGCTGGAAACATATTACATTGTATTAAGAAATGTCAGGTAACGTCAGCAGCCGAGAAGAGATAAGATATCTACAGCAGAGGGCGGAGAGAAGCACAAACAAGATATCTTGTCCTCGGCAACACAAGCCAGCCAGATGCTAGGCGAGTTATCTCATCTACAGCATACTCTGCAATATGTTGGACGACTTTATCTTGTCGCCAGCAACTAAAGGATTAATAGCTATTTGTAAGCAGACCATGCTCAGACACATTGAGCAGTTCTCAAATGAAAAGTTTCCTATGATAGTAGCCATGAAATTTTGAAGAATCGAGGAATTACAAGAACCATAGAATGTTTTTCAAACATTGTTTAAAAAATTACAGAAAAATTTGTTATAACTTGCAGCTATTCATGTTGCATATTTTATTACTATATACACTGTTTATTCTGAAATAGTACACAATGTATTAGAAATTGTTCTAAAAATCAAATGTCTGGCAGTTGTGCTTTAAAGCAATTGGGAAATCAATGTTTCTTGCACAGCTTGAAACTAATATGTATACATAAACGTGCTTGCACACTAACACACACATATTCATTTTCTGCTGGAGTAAGATTTTTATAAAATAAGATTTTTGCTGTAAAATTTGGATTTTAACTCATATTTTAACTAAAGATATAGTTAGTATAAAAGTTTTGGAAGTATCCAAAAAGTTCTAGACACCTGAATTTTATTGTTCTAGGTAGGCTACATGCTATTGTTAAAAGGCTGCAAAAAAGAACAGAAATGAAATGTTTTCCTATTTCCTGACTTGTAGTTTTCATAATGAGAAGGTAAGGGGGGTTACATGCTAGAATACAGAAAATCTTACTTGTGACGTTTACAGTAGGACTGTTAGTATGGTCACAAGCTTTTATTAAAAGCAAATATTTTAAGAAAATATATTTAATCATAGACAAGAAATAAATAGGTACTATAAATCCTTGATTTATGTGGAGGTAAGGTTCCTGAAACCGTGACATAAATAGACTGAAACTGGCTTGGCACTGCACAGATTTTAAATTAGAGCTTTCATGAGTGAAAATTGATTAATGGAAGGTGCTGTAGGGCCAAAAAATTATTCCAATATCATAAACAAGCAGTTGTGTTAAACACATTTTAACTAGAAAATTGTTATTTCTCTTGCAAATAGTTTTATATGTTTTTTAAAGCAGGATTATCAGTTAATGGCAATACAGTCACCTCTTGATTATCCAGGGTAATGATTGGCTAAGGGTTCCTGAACAAGTGAAAACCTGGTTAATTCAGTAAATAAAAAAATATAATAAAAAAATTTGAAGCAAAATACCAAAATATGTATGACTGAAGTACATGTTGGAATTAGTGTATGCAGCAGTATTTTTTTAAGCAATGCTTTACACCAAAAGTCAAACATAGCTATTATAACGCTATACACAGACCTGCCAACTTTTACGTTTCGGCCGTAATTTGTACGGGTAATTGCAGTTCTTACGTTTTTACGGGAGCTGCATTAATTTTAAGAATTACGTTTCTGCTGGCATGAAGTTTTAGGTTAGCTGCGTTTTCTACCACGTGCCATGAAATGTAGTGCACTTGCATCGGTAAATACCGCACGTACAGTTTTTGTACCGTATATTTGTTACGACAGTACCGTAAATTTCACCTACATTACCTCAGTTTTGTAGTGTTAATAATGGCAAGAAGAAAGAAAGTACCGATTTTAACGTGCAGTAAGATTGTTTGAACTACATTTTGTGGTACAGACACTGTAGTTTACGGCACAGAGTACCATATATTTGCACTGACCCGGCGATTTTGGCGCGCTTCCACAGTACCAGTACCGTTGCCTGAAAGAATACAATTCTTTCTTTACTCTATGCGTGTTTTAGTGGTTGATCTGTGGTTTTGAGTTAGGTAGCGAATAGTGGTTCAATAATTAATAGCTGTAACAATTCAGTGAAAGCCAAACTTACGGTAGAGTTTTGTTTGTGCGCGTCTTTATATTTCACGCATATTTCATTGTGTAGGCCTAATGAAACAAGAAAGAAATCATGTTGTTTATAAAAACGTGTGAGTCAAGACATATTTTTTTTGTTAAATAAATAAAGTATTATATGTGCCTAAAAAAGACGTAAAATGTGTGATAAAAAGAAACAATATGTTCAAGTGTATAGATCTGCATACTCTACACAGTTTTCATGTATCCTGAAGTCGGACAAAGGTGAGAAGCATGCATTTTGTACCGTGTGTCGCTGTGATATTAACATTTCTCACGGCGGTAAAAATGATATCACTAACCACATCAAGTGTGCAAAACATGCAAGTAATTTGAAAGACCAACAGGGAAACAAAAAAATTAACACCTACTTTGGCAGCACAAATTGTGTTGAGAATGAGGTTATTCAGGCTGAGTGTTTGTTCACTGGTTTTTTGGTGGAACACAATATAGCCTTCAGTGTTGCAGATCATGTTGGCCCACTGCTTAGAAAAATGTTTCCGAAGTGTGATGTGGCCAAGCAGTATAGCTGTGGTAGAACAAAGACAACTGCCATTGTTAATGAAATGGCTTTAGATGCAGTTTCCAATATTGTTGACTGTTTGCAGAATGGTCCGTTTTGCCTTTCCACAGATGGTAGCACAGATTCTGGTTCCAAACTTTATCACCTTGTTGTGACATATTTCTATCCAAAGAGCCAGTTAATTGAAAGTTCTTTGCTGTCTATTCCTACATTGCAGGTGGACTCCACAGGGAAAAATATTGGCGAATTGTTGCTCTCAGAACTAAAACGTTTGGAAGTGCCTTTCGAACATTGTGTAGCCTTTTGCTCCGATAATGCTTCTGTAATGGTAGGAGCTAAAAATGGTGTTGTTGCAGTGTTAAAACAAAAACAGCAAAATTTAATATCAATTGGCTGCCTTTGTCATTTAGTTAACCTAGCAGCAGAGAAAGCATCAGCCAGCATTCCTGTGAAACTTGACGAAATAGTTGTAGATATTTACTACTATTTGGAAAAAAGTTCGAAGAGAAAGGACAAGCTTCAAAAATTCCAAGAGCTGCACAATAAGGAAACCAGGAAAATTTTGAAACATGTTTGCACGAGGTTGTTGACATTAGGTACTAGTTTGGCAAGAGTTGTGGAGCAGTGGGAGCCACTTCTTAGTTTTTTCAAAGATGAAGTTAAGGTCCCAAAATCTCAAAATCCTTTGTCGTCATATAGAATCCCAAAGAAAGCTGACATCAGTGATGCCAATCCTGGCCTAAGCACAGAGAAAATAGGCAAAAGAAAACCAGAAAGTGATGACAGTATAAGTGTGAAGAAACAAAAATGTTCAACTGAACAAAAATCGAAATCATCACTGAAAAGTACTACAACCATTCTCTCACGAGAAGAAAAACTCTTCATGTTCTTGTCATCTTCTTTAAACAAAGCCTTTTGCATGTTAGTATTAAGTGTCACTCCATTATTTGACAAACTCAACTTAACTTTGCAGTCAGTCAGTCCACAAATTCATATATTGCAGAAGTTGTTGTTGGATTTTTTGAAAGATTTATACTCAAGATTTGTGAAACCAAGTGCAGTAAAGAACATTAATTTGCTGGAAGTAAATTACCATGAGGACGCCAATCTGAAAGAAAGGGGTGACTTGGTTGTCGGATGTTCAACAGAAAGGATTGTTGCTACACTACCAGAAAAAGAAAAGAAGACATTTTTTTCTTTAGTTCACAAACACTACATTTCTGCTTGTGATTATATAATTCACAAATTTCCTTTGAAAAAAGAAATTCTTAAAAAGGCACAAGTTACTCAAATAGAGAATGTTGAAAGAGCCAACTTCAGTGACATCAAGTATTTCATTGACTTATTCCCCATTATTTTACCTGTAAATAGTGGTGAATCCAGAGATGTTGCTGTAGATGAGGTGCAAAAACAGTTCACATCTTTACAACTGGAAGATTTGTCAGCTGTTATTTCCAAGCAAGACAGAATTGATGCTGTTTGGTCACACATTGGTAGCATGAAAAATGCAGACATGTCTTTGAAGTATGACAAAATCTCCAAAGTTATGTTGGCTGTTCTGTTAGTACCCCACAGTAACGCAGAATGTGAACGAAGTATTTAGTGTTGTAAAAAAAATAAAACTGCGTTCAGGTCATCATTAAGCTGCAAGACAGTTCAAAATATCTCTGTTCTGAAGAGCACTTCATCTGAGTGTTACAACAGAAGTTATAGTGAAGATTTTTTGAAACGAGCTAAGAGAGCAACAGCACAGCATTTGCAGAGCCAAAAGGAAAAACCAGCAGTGTGATGCAATTACTGATATGTGATGTTTTATGGAATTGAATAGGACTATGGCAATTTTGAACTATGTTTACAGAAATTTTAAAGTATGCTGTGTTTGTTAATGTTTTACAAGTGTTTGCAGTGGCATTATTTTGACTTGAGTGTGGAAAAATTCTAGAAAAAAAAAAATGTTATCCAAACGAATGGTGAGTAGGTTTTCAAGAATTTTTTAACGAAAATGTTTATTTTATGTTAAGCCTAAAAAATTAAGCTTTGAAAAATATTTTTTTTTCATCTTGTTGGTTTACTGAGAATAGCATTCATTTGCATGTGTGATGTTTGTGTGTAAGTATGACATAATGTGTGATGTCTGTGTGTAAATATGAGCATGTGTACACACACATATATACATTCATACACCGGTAGTGTAAATTGTGTATGTATTATACATATATAGGTCCATTTGATGTATGGTGAACAGCCGGTGTGTTTAACTGGCATGAAATGCCGCGAGCTATTTACGCACTTTTTGGAAAATTTTACAATCTTACTGATTGACAACTTCACAAGTTGGCAGGTCTGCATACATATATCTATTATGTGCATGCGGCAGCAGCGCACAGGTGCAGCATGGCAATGTCGCAGGTGAGTGGTGGCAGACATCTGTTCCCTCCCCTCGTACTGCAGTCAATGACATTGCCTGTCGCGACATAGATAAGACAATTTGCTGCTAGCCTACCCCAGCCTGTTTAGCAAATCTTGTATCATTACCCACTTCAAGATTATTTCACTCAGTTATCCGCAAAATTCTTGGGCTTTTTTCAGCTTGGAAAAATTAGTTCCAATGTTTGCTTACATGACTGGATCAAGTACCGAATAAGTTTGTGCGATGGTAAAATGTTGGATTGACATTTGGGAAGACTCGTGTTTGAACCCCAGGTCCAGCCATCCTGCTTTCAGTTTTCTATGGTTTCCCTAGATCACTCCAGGCAACTGCTGTGGATGGCTCTTTGTGAATGGCATTGCATGTGGTAGGAAGGGCTTGAAGCAAATAATAATTTAAAAAAATTAAATGCAATCACTTTTTGGTTGTAATTTAGCTAAATAAAAAGAAGATGTGGGACGTACGTGGGTAAATGTGGTACATCAACTTAATAAAGAACATCTCAACAGCATTTTTTGGCTTCTTTATTTACAATAAACATTCAGTAAATGTCCCGTCACACTACACTAAAATAATACATCTACACAATTAAAAAAAAATGTTGCACTTTCTACATATACTGTCACTAAAAAGGTGCTGTAATTACAGTCACAGTTACACATTTTTATAAAAATCTGTTGATGATTTCTGCTTATTCGCAGCATTTTATTTTTATTTTTTTTTTTTTTTTTAAATTTTTTCTTTGGATAAGAGTTGTTTGTAAGACCATCTTGTCTGCGATGATGCTGTCTGTGTCCGCTTCAAGGTAGTTGAGGAGACCCTCGGCATACTCGTGTGCGAGAGAGTCCCTTACAGGTGGGTCATGGTCATCTTCACTGTCTTTGTCATATTCGACCATAGGTTTGTTCGTTTTTCGTCTTTGGTTTGCTGAACAATGTCTTCATCTGACGAATGGCAAAACCAGGATGATCTGTATCACATAAAATCCACTCCACAATGTCTAGTTTGGTCACATTTACATCACCTGGTACTGTATCAGCTACCAGAGCTAAATCAGCTGCTGTTATGTCCTCATCCACGAACCTACATAATCATCTTCTTATGTGACTTGCAAAATTTTTCTTCTGGTTTTCACTAGTGTCGACTGCTTCACTCTTTCCCACGGTGTTGCAATTTGTAAATTGCGACCAAAATGCTATAATTTCCTAAATTATTTAAAAATGTTTCCTTCCTAAATATGTTTCTGGATCTAACTTAGGTAGTAGTTGCATTACGTGGAAGAAATAATGCCTTAATCTGTTGGCTGGATTAGTGCAGTGATATTTGGTGGCTAATATTTGACGAATATTCAGCCATCCTCTGATTTTAGTATGGTTGCGCTTGGGTGAGAAGGGGGATTGTCTATCCCAACCATGGCTCTCTCTGGCAACCCTTTGCTTCTCAGAAATGCATGAACTTCTGGCACAAAGTTTTTGTCGAACCAATCTGTAAAAATGGTTTTATCCATCAGTGTACCCTTCTGGTGGAAACAGCTTATGGGCATGTTCTTCACGTCAGCACTTGCACTGGTGAAAGTTTGTGAATTTCTTGCCTTTCTGATGACAGCTAATTTCTATTATCATGAATTCCGTATAAATTTTTAATCTCGTTAGCCATTCTGGTGATGTATAAAATTTTCCTTTCAGGCAGAGAGCTTAAAAATAAAACTTAGCTTGTGTGCTGCAAATTGGCCCACATACTGGAGTCCCTTGAGCTTGTTGTTGGTTGAATCATTGTGCCATCGCCTTGTCAAGATCTTGATAGGTATACTGTGAACCAAATTTAAATTAATTAGGCACAATTTATCAACTCTCAAATACAAATCGCCTCTGTGTGGAGTTATTTTGTCGACAATCTATTCTTATAGGTATTGTGACTTAGGTTGCATAATGAGGAAACGAGAATTCTGAACAGAATAGAATTTATACACATTCAATACTCTCTTACATTATTTGTTACAATAACCAATATCTTACTCGACCTTGGCATACATCAAAATAAACTAACTTAAGAGTCCTCCTGATATAATTCACTTTCGTGAGTTAAACTCAATCGAAATCAACATTACTCTTTCTTGACCCATCATATAGTAAAACCTGAGTTTTCTTCCTCAATACACTTAATTCTACCGACAACTCTCCAGTTTGAAGGGCCTCTAACACGGGAATTTTCCTTTAAATCACGACTTTTAGAACTAAAGTTTTAGAATCTTTGCACTGTTGCTAATAATATAGTGAAACGGCAAGTAAACACCTCTATCTAATAAGAATCTTCATCCCGGAATTTTTGTGACGTACAGCCCTAACCAGAGCCATCACAGCAATGAGAGAGGCCCTCTCCGCTCGACCCTGTCAAGCTGACTCCCACCCCCTTCCCTACTCTTCCCCCTCCCCCCCATCTCCCGGCCGAGAGCCCACCTCCGCTCTCCACTGCTGTCCAATCTAGTCGATGGCCACTCGAGCAGAAGGTAAGACCGTTAAATGGAGAACGACGGCGGCACACTTGACACAGGAGGAGAGAGTGAGCATACTATTTCCAGACTGGAACTACCCTAATCCCAGGCTAAAGCCTCATCACCTCCCAAGCTCACTCCCAGCACTAAGCATGAATGAGTCGGCAGACCCTGTCAACCCCCTGCTCTAAAACACCCCTACCTCCGGATGGGAGCTAACTTCCAAGCTGCTCATAGCGACTCTCTAAAGCGTCACCTCCCACGCCCATCTCACTCAAACTAATCACACAACAATCCAATTAAAGCTCAAAACTCAGTATATAATACAACACACAATTAAGCTTTACATCAAGAGTGCCAGCGATGAACGACTATTATAGCACTATTATATTCTTTTATACATCATTGAAACAAGTATAAACATATAGGAGATTTACTAAATACTCCAGACCATATTTCCAGCACATGGTATGTTCCTGTATGATTCATACAATCAGAGTAAGGATAACCACTACCTCAAACTTGATGTTCCTCTTCTCTACAAAACCAATTGTATATTCAACCAACTATGTACCAAGAGGCAAAACATTTCCCAAGATACAAAATATATTGAAACAATATAAACTCACATTATGTGCACTTAACCTAGGCATACAAATTCACAAAAATGTCAACATACACATACATGATAATGGAATTCCACAACATTTTATACTGGCCAGTATTACAACATTAATTTCACAATCAATTGTCCCGGGACTTATAAAGCTTCAGATGACTGACGTGCGCCTTTCGTATTGAATATGGCGCTACATTCAGTCTGAGACCCCAAGTGTTTCGGCCAAAACACTTGGCAATCGTGTACGGACCCTCAAATGTAGGAAACTATTTGGTACTCACTTTGTGAGCCAAATCCGATAGCTTAAAATTTGTGCACAAAACTGAGTCACCCACTTTAAAGGGGTTATCTAAACGTCTCTGATTATAACGTGATGCTATTGCATGTTGTGCCTCTACCAATTTTCCTTTTACTCGAGACAAGACAACACTTATTTGCTTTTCATAGAGGTTAGAATCCAAAGGAGGTATTCCCCACATATTTAGGAGTGGGTGCGTAAGTGTACGGCCCAAGAAAACTAGGCTAGGACTTTCTCCCGTAGACTCGTGTTCCGCATGATTCAATGCAATATTGATCCAAGGAATTTGTTCATCCCAGTTGGTATGTTCAGGGTTACTAAAGATCCCTAAACTAGCCTTTAGGTTACAATTTACATGCTTTACTTGATTCCGTTGAGGAAAGTGTGGGCTACTAAAAGAGTGTGAAATGCCCCACATGAAACACATCTATTTGAAGTCCTGACTGGCAAAATAAGCCGCATTATCAGAAACTAGTTCCACAGGTGCTCCAAATATTTTCCAAACAGAATTTTCTAACGTATTTACTAAAGTAGCCGACATTAAACTTCTTGTCAGCAATAGAAATCCAAATTTGGAGAATATGTGCAAAACTATCAAAACTGTGACTTGTCCCTGTTTTGATCTCACGATGGGTTCAAAGATATCTACATGCACCTTGGCCCACAGCCATTCAGGCTTCTCAGCTGCATACAACCACAATTTGGTGTTCCTCGGAGCTTTAAACGTTTTACACCTGTCACAACTTTTAACATGTTCTGCTATATCTTTATTTATTCCATCCCAATAAAAATCCCTCCTTATTAGTTGTTTTCTTCACCCATAAATGGCCCCCACATGGTAAATCGTGGTAGTACCTCAAAATCATTTTACGGACAACTTCAGGGGCAACTACCCTCTACCTTGCCCTAGATACACTTGATAATATAATATATCATTTTCTCTTACAAATGGTACATCCTGCCCTGCAGTCAACTCAACTATTTGCCTGCACCTATCATCCTTCGGTTGGAATCTTTTTATAGACTCAAAAGATTCAGAACAAAATGATATTGAATTTATTGGTTCGCTTCCCTCTCGCTGTTCAATCTTATAAAAATTCTCCTCGTCATACATTCTGGAGAGCGCATCTGCTACAGGATTGGCTACCTCTTTTAGATGATGTATTTTATATCTAAATCGATTTAATCGCAGCACCCAGCGTCCAAGTTTACCCAGCTGATTCAGGTGGCCTAAGATCCAAGATGTGGCTTGGTTATCCGTATATAGGTCAAATTCCATCCCTTGTAGGAAACTCTGATACCCGAACAGGCAAGCCATACATTTTTCTCATATGTGCTTAAGCGACGTTCACTATTACTTAAAGATTTACGCTATCGGTCTCAACTGCACGGTAGTCTTTTCAATCTATCTCAACACTGCTCCCAAGGCTATTGCCGACACATCAACTTGCAAACTAAAGCGTTTATTGAAGTCAGGCATAATTAAAACCGGTTCCTCACACAGAATTTTTTTTCACTAGTTTAAAGGCTTTCTCCTGTTCTGGCCCCCATACGAACTCAACCCCTTTCTTTTTTAATCTATTTAAAGATCATTAATTTCTGACAACCCAGGGATGAAACAGGCATAGTATCCTACCATCCCAACAAATTTTTGTGGAGTCCCTCAACGTCTTGGGGCAAGGGAATTCTACTATAAGCTTTATTTTTTCAGAGTCTACTCGTAATTCCCCTCCTGCGACAATGTAGCCCAGGAACTTTACCGCTTCTTTTCCTATATAAATTTTCGTAGGGTTTATCATCAGGCCAGTTTCACGTAACTTTAACAATACTTCCCTTATGTGTTCCAAGTGTTCCACCCATGTTTCACTATAGATAATTACATCATCAATATAATGAAACACAAATTTATAGTTATATTCCAACAGTACTTGATCCAAAACTCTACTTAAAGCTTGACTGCCGAAGTTCGTTCGCATGGGTACACGTAAGAACTAATATTGCACCCATGGAGTGCTAAAAGCGGTATAGTTCCTACAGTCATCGTGCAATCGCACTTGAAAAAAACTACTGTTTAAGGTGGAAAATATTTTGACATTTCCGAAATGTTGTAATGACCCTCTACGGTCGGCACAGGAAATGGATCTAATTTAACTCTACTATTTAACTTTGCATGATTTATCACTAACCTGTAATCCCTGCTACCTGGCTTATTTACTAAAAACTCGGGTGAAGAAAATTCTGACTCTGATGGAACTATAACCCCTGCTTTCAGTAGTTTATCAATTATTTCCCTGAAATATTTCAATTTATTAGGCAAACACTGAAATGGGTCCTCGCGAGTTTCCCGGACAATTGTACCTAATGTGTCGTGCTTTCCAGCGCACAAAGCCTTTCCTTTCACTATAATTTGTTACAGGCATTCTGCACTCCAAATCCAGTGACCGCTGAGCCCGCAGTTAGCGCACCAGCCTAATCTTTCCGGCTTATCTCTTTCTCCCCCGGCCCTCACTACTCCCGCCCTACGATTACATTCCCAAACCGTTTGTCCGTGTGGTTCTACGTTTTTAGCTCTCTCCCTTTTACCCCACTCTCTTATTTTCTCCTTTGGTTTCGGAAATTCCTTCCCATACTCATTTGTCTGTTCTTCTCTACCCTGAATTTCGACAGCTAGACATCGTAATTCTACTAACGTGACAGGAATGAGACCCATACCACACTCCTTTCTAGTTGCGGGAGACATGTTATCTAACAACAAGCCAACGAGTTCGTTTTCTTCCAAGCATCCGCCCAAGGCAGAATGATAATCAATTACAGACTCTATGAACTTTCCATACGACTCATTTGGCCCCCTGAAACCTTTACACGTATTTCTTAATGCACTGTTGCAACACACTAGGGGAGCAAACGCTCGCTCGCACGCGCTGCATTAAAATCTTAATATTTCCCCTTTCTCCTTCAAATAAAGTTTCTGTTAGAGCCTGTACATACGGACAAAAACAATTTACAATCAATCCTTTCAACAAGGCTTGCTCTGATACTAGTCTCAAAGCCGCTATCTTTGCAAACATATAATAAAATGCAATGCTGTGTCTACATCACCTTCTTCTACAACAGTAAAATTACTCAAAACGTCTCTAATCCATTTATTCTCCTCCTTTAATTTTAACGCTTCCCTCCGAAGCTTGCACGATATCCTGTTTATGCTCCCTCTCTGTTTCTGTAAACCAATTTAAGGCACGCTCTCGCAAAGTAATAACTGTCTCTATACTGTATTGCTCGTTCCAACAAATACAATTGAAAGTTTTGGCTCTACCCAGGCGATACAAAAAATCTCGAGGCTACGCCATGGTTGCCAAACCAAACACCTGAAGTATTATGAAACTACCGAACATCATGTAGAAGCCTTAATTTCTCATGTTCTTTTTTAACTCAAATGTAAAAAAGGCAACCACTCCACCAGAGCAGAGTGGCGCAGTGATATTGAACCAAACTTCAATTAATTAGGCACAATTTATCAACTCTCAAATACAAATCGCCTCTGTGTGGAGTTATTTCGTCGACAATCTATCCTTATAAGTATTGTGACTTAGGTTGCATAGTGAGAAAATGAGAATTCTGAACAAAATAGAATAAACTCACATTCAATACTCTCTTACATCTTTTGTTACAATAACCAATATTTTACTCAACCTTGGCATACATCAAAATAAACTAACTTAAGCATACTCTGTATATAATTCATTTCTGTGAGTTAAACTCAATCAAAATCAACATTACTCTTTCTTCACCCATTATATAGTAAAACCTGAGCACTCTTTCACTATACACTTAATTCTACCCACAACTCTCCAGTTTGAAGGGCTTCCGACTCGGGAAATTTCCTTTACTTCACAGCTTTACATGACTAAAGTTTTAGAATCTTCACACTGTTGCTAATAATATAGGGAAACGGCGAATAAACACCTTTTTTTCATAAGAATTTTGATTCCAGAATTTCATAGATGAATGACAGCTCCAATCGAAACAAGGGACAGTCTAAAGGGGGTTTCACCGCAACATACGGTGCATCGTCCTCTCCCTTGCCAATCCTAGACGAGGACTCGCTTTCGAAACTCATGAAAGCCACTTTTATTTGCGACGCCCGGGATTTTCCTGCCATCAGCAAGGAACTCTCATCCGAGAATTCGTCGCTCTGAAGTTGTTCTGCTGCCATTCCATGCAGTTGAAGTTGACAAGCAAACCAGGCTGTTTTCCTCCACATCGCATAACACACCCACATTTTGCGACATACGACCCTAACCAGAGCCACCACAGCAATGAGAGAGGCTCTCTTCGTTCGACCCCGTCAAGCTGACTCCCAAACCCTTCCTACTCTTCCCCCCCTCCCGGCCGAGAGCCCACCCCTATTCTCCACCGCCGTCCAATCTACTCGATCAGAAGGTACGACCGTTAAATGGAGAATGTCGGTGGCACACTCGACAGACCGGAACTACCCTAATCCCAGGCTAAAGCCTCGTCACCTCCCAAGCTCACTCCCAGCACTAAGCATGAATGAGTCCTTAAGACCCTTTCAACTGTTTTATGGTTTTACATTTCTGGAAGCTACTTGCAGAGTCAGATGTCAATGCAAAACATATCAGTTCATCTTTCTTAAATCATGAACCATTTTTTTTTTTACCAATGCTGTATTCTTGTGAAAGCTGCTTTACACCTCTTCCTTTCTCTAGCTCGCCGATATTATTTAATTTTTGCTTAATATCAAGCAGCACTCATTTTATTTGCGTTTTTTACCAGACTGTATTCGTTGCTAAATACTTTGTCCCTTACAGAACCATATGTTTTAAGACTAAAATCAATACAGCGCAACTCAACCAATGTAATGCCTTGAAACCACTGGCATGTAAGCCAGTCATAGCATGCCATGCCATGTAATGGGATCGCCACCCTCGAGCACAATTCGCAAGTATGCACCATAATGTATGTGCGCAGCCTACAAGGTCATGTTTATAAAACGTTTAGTACCACATTCTCAAGATATGAATGCCAAGTAAATATGAACAATTACAAATCACATTTTGCTGCATTTTATGTCATGAACGTTACTTAAATCATAAGTTACAATAACTACAGTAGTAAAGCTTTAGTTTTTTTGTTAATCGAAAATGTCCTGGTTAAGCCACGTCTGGTTAATCGGGAGTCAACTATATTTTAGCTTTTTAAAATGTTCTGGAAGGTATTAGAATCACTAGGCTTATTTATAAGTCAACTTCCATTCTTTTGGTCGGAGCTCTTTTTTTAGTTTTTGTTAGAGAGAATGAGTGACCTTCACCAGGTTGCGTAATATCCTGATTGGATGTGGCTTGGTGGTGTGACTGTGCTGTCCTGCAGGAAAAATCTCTCATACCTATTGGTCTCGGCAGTTTTAAGTGTTGCTGTCATTGTGGCAACAATTTGTTGTAAAAATGTAAGCATGTTAATTAACATGCACCAGCCGTGCCCTTGGGCACGTTTTTAACCTCATTTTGGATAAACTTACAATGGGGAACATTCACATTTCATAGAAATGTCTAGAACTGCTCGAGATGCTCTTTTATACACATATAAATGTAACTATTAACTTTTTATCCCGTGAAAATCTGTAGGAATTGAGTTATTTGAGCTTAAAAGCAGTAATTTAGCCAGGCGTTATCACGTGACTGCGAAACGCTTTCTCACTGGTCTGACATCACACCTTAGTATCCGCATCCACTCTCTGGCTGCGCTTATGGCAGATAGAGGCTATAAACAATTTGTTTGTTGAACTTGTGGGAAGAAATGGGCTTTTTTTAATAGCACAAAGTGATAATCTGCGCCGAGTTTATTCTGATATGATACAAGACTATTTTAATTCCAGTTACATCATTTGAGCGGAAACGAAATGAATTAAATTACAAGGCAAGTTACTCATAGTATATTTCTAAAGTATGGTACATTACCGACAAGTAACATAAAACGCACATGTGAGTAATCATACATAGTACGACACTACTCAAAATGTTGTACTGGTATTAAAAACAATTGCCTCGCAATATACTGAAGTACCGGTACTGAAAGCCATAACCGTTCGTGATTTGTGTGATGGCCGTGCCATTCATGACCGTACCGTAGGAATGTTAGGTTGAAAACTGAATATTTTACGTGAAAATAGGTACTGCAGACGTTGTTTGCCTGTAGTGACATAGTGTAAGTCATATGTGAATCAGAAATATTCTGGTTCTTTTGATTACAGTAGGCCTACCTTGAAGTTACGCTACCGTCGCGTCCCAGGCACACTACACTCTCCCACTTGGCCGGTAGGGCTATCCCAGTGGCCGCCACGCGAGTACCGTTCTTGCGGTGCGGTGACAGCACTCGGCCCATTTAGTATCAAATACAGGATGTCCCGAAAATACCTTCCGATATTTACACAGGTTAAAGTATGCAACAAAATAAGACGAAAACATGTTGTTCACTGTTCACGTAAACTCATGTTAAGGGCGTTATGACAAGTTAAAGATAAACGTTTAAAACTGTATTTTCCCAAAATATGGGAAACTACGCCGCATACAAAAACAATATTGTCAGCGTTGCTTAACGTTATTGGGATCTTCAAACAAACAGCATATGATGCTTGATATAGGTGGTTCGGGCTAAAGTGAGGGCTCGAAATAGCCCTGCTAAAGTTCTGTTTCCAGCCAACTCGTATATTTCCGTGCGTAACGGCTAACAACGGGCATGTCTAACCTCTCTGGACATCTCACTTGATGTTTGCGCGTGTAAAATACATTGTGTGGTCTGTATGAATCGAAACAGTTTATTAAAAAAAATATTAATAATATAAAATACAATTATGTCAATTTTGGATGAGTTTGTTTCTATATTGTTGTATTTAAATAGAAAAATACATGGAAATATATTGAGTAATTTCGCTGCCAACCATACAAGCAGTGAGACAACTTTAGTTAATGTTAAATTATATGCAGTCGCGGCTAGTGATATTTATCAAAGGTTAAGTTTTTAGTGCTCACTTTATCCGGAATGACCTACTTCCACCTTTTGGAAAATAGCTGAGGTGGCTACCCTCTAATTAAATACAACTGATTTTACCATCAGGTTTTCTCTATATTTGAAGGTGGTTTGTTTAGTAATGTTACCTGTATAACAAAAAAGGTGCTCCTGTTGCAACTGTCTTTTTTTTTATAGAATATCTTGCTTGCGTAAAACACAAATTAATTTAAAAGAAAATTTTGCTCAATAAACAAACATTTTATAACATGAGCAAGTAGGCTACTATAACTTCGCGTGACTGTCCCAATGTTGGAGTGTTGTGACCATGTTTTATTAAAATATTGTATAATGTAGCAGCCTATTGTAATTGTTTGTACAAATGTTGTAATTAGGGTTGTATTTGAAATTGTTTAGCTTATACTTCAATAGCTCTATGTCTGTAGTACTGATAAAATATTTTCCATTATCTCGTTTAATATTATAAGACCATCTCTACCGTGTCACCAGGAAAGAAATGGATTCAAAGAGTGGAAAAGTAAAAACATGAGTATAGAATGAAGCACATACTGGTATGTACAAAATAGAAGAAAAACTGGCGTAGGTCTACCGTATTTTGATTTTGCAGTTTTCAGTTGGTGTGTTCCTTTTCATTTGTGGAGTTCTTTAAATGGTTTGTACATAGTGTGACTTCTGCATTCAATTTCAAACTGTCATTTTCCATGTCAAATGTACAGTATAAAAATTGCAGTTATTTGGCATACATTTATTCGTGTAGCCTTCAGTGTTATAAAGGAGGTGGCCTATTTAAATGAAATTAACTGTGATGCTATGCAAATACATAGGTAAAATTAATCTAACAAAATTATTGTTAATACTTCTGTCATCTTTTTTACACTGTATTTTTTCATTTACGTTTTATTTTCAATGTTGAAATAACAGCATAATGTGCGCCAATATACTCGTGTTTTTTTTTTTTTTTCAAATTTATTTGCAATAGTTCTTTGGTCAATGTGTGAACTTTGATAAAAAATAAACTACAATAGGCCCACTTAATGTAAATACCTACAAATGATTTAAAACTATTTAATCACGTCATTCCCGTTTGATGTAGACTGACGTAACTCGATTTAAGGTTAGTCCAAATGACCTCATGATGAAAGGTTTTTAAGAAATAGTGAATTGCATAACACAATTAAAATTTTTTTGTGAAAATAATTATTGCAGAAGTAAAATAAGATACATTTACTTACTTCAAAATGATCTTAACAGATAAAAACAACTGATTTTGGTGAAACATCTACATACCATCGGCGAATGGCGTTGAACTATTTCTTTCATTTACATGTTTGTTACGGGACGGTGATAAATATTTTGTCCGGTGTTGCAGTCAAAGTGCTTGTGCACAGAGGTATTATGCCCCATTTAACGTTATTATGATGATGTACTTTATTATTTTCCGTTCCCGTGACGTTAAACCGTAGCCACTGGGAGTAAACTACCGCCACGACCCATGTAAACACAGGCGGCGGGCGAGCGCATACTAAGGTGTGACATCACGAGCGGCTCAGGCGCGCCAGCCGTGTTTTGGCGCGCATTCAAACTGCGATATTTTCATTTGGCCATAACTTTCATATTTTTCAACTTATAGCTGCGATACTTTGTACGTATGATATTTGTACCGAACTGGCTGTGAAACCATCGTCAGAAAAAAATGTGAATGTTGCCCATTATGTAAATTTTTTCTGCTGGTGCAGAAGACCATTAGGGCATTGGATGATGAGTTAGTCCTTGCGTTCGTAATATTTTTTAGCCACAAGCAATTGTTATGTGAAATCTTTTTAGTACTTCATCATAACAGATAATTTTTTTTTACATCATTTGCAATGCCCAAGAAGTGTTTAAAGTTTTTATTTTTAAGTATTGTGACCTGTCACCCAGCATGTGCGATACACCTCTACAACTCTGGCCTTATGAAAATTATTACAGCGACTGAGCTAGCTATTTTTAGGAATATGTAATCTATATGACGTGAAGGGTAGGGCTAGTACTGAGCCCCCACATGAGAATGTGTACATTGGAAGCAGGAAGCAACTCTTGTAGTGCATCGTATGATAGGGCAAAGTATGTATGTTTTGGAGTAAAAAAATATAATGTAAAATTGGAATGGTCTATTTATAGTGCACTGGCCAAACTGAAGAGAAACTGTGAATTTTGTTACGCATAATAGTATTTTAGATCTATAATTAATTAAAACATGAATGAAGATGGTAAACGACATTACCCTGAATCAGCGATGCCTTTTATGAATCACTAGTACATAAACGTTAAAGACCGAGTATGTTGGAGCAACCGAGTAACCAAAATAAAATTGTGTAAAATTAAACTTTAATTTAAATCCACCACTTTGAGTTTTGCCACTAGACATGTGATCTGGGAGCTTGCTAGTTCAACATCATTGTCTGCCACTGATCCGTCCACTTCTGGATAGTAAAAGTTAATTGTTTTAACATCTCTTGACATCTATTCTTACAGAGTACACTCAAAAGGATTAATGTTATATTTATTTTAATGTAATTCCCTTCATTAAAATTTCTTTCATTAAATTAAAGGTAATGTCACTGTGTGGGCTGAAGGTGCAGAAATTAATGATTTACAATGGAAAGAGTGCCACCAGCATATTCCCTGACAAGTTCGGGGGGTGAAATTCTGAAGGCATATAGTAGTGTAAGTGCACCCTGCACCTAGCAATAATACCTAATTAAAAGAAAGCTCTAGTGTTAGGGAAAGGGAGCACACCACATTACATACGTAACAGACTGTAGATATTATTACTTTATTCCCTTCTCGTGGTTACACACATTGCACATATTTCTTACAACTTTACATGGTCCTTGCAAATAAATTATTCCATTAACACATACATAAATATAAAAATATTTTAACCGAAGTTATGTTATAGTTCTGGACCAAAACAGAAAGTGAAAAGGGCCACCCACATCCTGCAAGCTGAAGATTGACTAAGCTGATAGCAAAATTTTTAAGGTTGTGATATTGTTTCTATGCCAAGTCATAAATGTACGCACCGCATTCCCGACGTACCGTTTTTATCATAAAGTTTTCATGTCCAAGGAATGTAAATAATATTATGAGTTTCCCCGTAGGCTTACGTCTGGTCATCTCAACGATAGTTAGCATACTAGAGCAAGTCAGGGTAGCATTATGCCACCGGTAGATGTCGAAATTGAGTGATTAGTGTTTCCTTGCAAGAAACCACATTTAAATGCAAAATAATAATATTATTTGCTCTTCACGTGCATTGTGGTATATGCCTTGAGGGATGCCGAAAAATTGATGAACATTACATAAAGTGAAATGAGAATCAGTAAATTAGGATTTTCTGCAAAACTTATTAACATAGAACAGCCTATTTTAAGGGTTGCCATCCTGCATAGTATTATGTTGTAAAAATGTCTTACAATTTCTTTGTGAAACCAAAACTTAACATGCATCTATCCTGTATGTTGTTATATGTACAGAGGGCACAGAATATCTGGAAGTGATAGTAAGAATTGTGTCGCCTGCTGGGTGGGAGGGATGAACCATGCAGGGAGACATGCCTATACAGCTGTGCATGCGCAGCGCACTTTGTTTCTGCTGTACTATTGGAACAGGAGATATTGACTTCCTGGTTTAGTTTGTCTGCAGAATTCACTACGTTAGACTACAGTACGTGAGGCATGTTTTGTCAGAGTTTTTACTAGAACTGACAGTGTTGTGAGATTCGGATAGTAATAATTTATGCGGATTTGGTACAATTTTATATTCTTGTGTTTAAACTGGTGTTGTTATGGATCAGTGATGTGTTTGCAATGTGTATAGGACTGTGCCAGAGAATTTAATTAAATTAATTGTGTACCTCGGAGGCATAAGGCGCTATGTCCACTTTTTCCCAAAATGCACTTTTTACCATAAACATTACCACAGTTGTAAGTACTATGTACTAGCATGCAACATAAAGTCTGTATTGTATCAAAAAAACACATATTTGGTCACAAAATAGCTGGATTCACCAGTGAATCACACTCTTTAAACTGCTCTCCTGAAAAGTATAATTTTTGTGACATAGTGTCTTATGCCTCCGAGGTACAGAATTTAATTTGTGATTTAAATTGAAGATGTTGCCTATACTGTAAAAGTTAAAAGAAAAAAAATTATACTCTCAAACTGGGGTAGTAATTTACATCTTGTCATTTATGGACAATGAAGCTCAATCCTTGGGAATGTTAATTACCAAGAACGAAACACAGATGTGGACAGCCGCAGCCACTGGTGCATTTCGTAGCACAGTTTAAAAAATTAAATAGAAGCTAAGTAAATGGACCCTGGTGAAGGAACATCATTCGTTACACCTGATAAGAACAGGCAGAAAATTTTTAAATACCAGTCAGATGGTTTTGATGAAGCTTTAGTTTGTAGGACTGTATTAAACTTTTACATAACAGAGAGATGTGATCAGATTGTTGAAAAATTAAAAAAAATTCAAAGGGGGCATTGATTTTCAAGGCTACAATACAACTTTTCGTAAACTTTGGATAAAGTTGGGTTTTCTGTGGCAGAAAACAAAATTGCAACATTTAATTTTGATTGAGGAATCTGACATCAGACTGAAACAAATTAACTACCTGAAAAATATGAGGTATTCATTCATTGTCATCAAAATGTTGTGTATGTGGACGAGTCATACATACTGTCTGTGGACGAGTCCT
Organism: Medauroidea extradentata; assembly: GCA_003012365.1. Classification (NCBI taxonomy): domain Eukaryota; kingdom Metazoa; phylum Arthropoda; class Insecta; order Phasmatodea; family Phasmatidae; genus Medauroidea; species Medauroidea extradentata. The sequence continues at coordinate 13,075 of PNEQ01066515.1, read as the reverse complement.
ACGTACTGTCTTCGCTTGTTCCACAGAAATCCTGAAGTGATGACTTGATGGACAGCTTACTGATGTTTGTTTCAAAAGGCTAGCGGCTGATAGTGGTTTAATTTAATTTTTTTTTTTAATTTAACTTTTCTTCGTGCAATTGGGCCTCAGTCCTGTGGCAAGGATTTGTTTAACCTACCTCTTCTCAATTTTCCGACCCCATCAACCTTATCCTAAACCCCTCGCTCCCGTCACCTCAACCACCTCCCTCGCCAATTCATTCCAATCCTTCACCGTTCTCACCATCATAGTGTTTTTTCCTTTCTCTGTCCTCTTCCCCACCCTCTGTATCTTCCACTCATGATCACCCCTTCCCCTGAATATACATCTCTGTATCTTGTCACCCAGTTGTGAACACCCACCTACCCCCCTCACTGCCTTAAACATCCGCTCCACTCTCCTCCTCTCCTGAGTGTGCCCCACCCCAGTCCTCTCACCATTACTGATGGTCTGAAATCCTCCTCTCTCTCCCCCTGTGTCCTCCACTTATTTGTGACCCACCTAGCAGCACTTCTCTGCACCTTTTCAACCTCTACCACTTCTCTTCCCATGTACGGGTCCCAGACCGCCGCCGCATACTCCAAAATGGGCCTCACCATTGTTTTGTATCCTTTTTCTTTCACTTTCTGGTCTGTGCCCCTTAACACCCTTCCCAGCAGGGCCAGCGCTCTTCTACCTTTACTTGTAACACACTTCACTTGCTCGCCCCATCTTAAGTGATCCTGAAGAATAACTCCCAAATATTTATATCTGTTCGCTTCTCCAGTCTCCTGTCCTCCCCATCTATATGTCTCTCTTGACTACCTTTCTTTTCTGTGTAAATCTCAAAATTTTAGTTTTATTTACATTAATTTTCATCTCATTTTCCTTCGTCCACTGTTCCGATTTGTTTATGTCCTCCTGCAGACCCCCACCGTCTCCAATCAACTTCTACAATACACAGTCGTCTGCAAAAAGACGAACCCTACAATTCATGTTTATCCCCAAATCCCCCATCATAATTAAAAAGAGGAGGGGTCCTAGAACACTACCCTGTGGAACCTCTGATGTTACCCTTCCTTCCTCTGAGAGTGTGTGTCTTACTCGTACTCTCTGGGTTCTTCCTCTCAGGTACTCTCCCACCCAGTTTACCACCATCTTATCTTCCGACAACTCATTCAGTTTTATCATTAATTTTACGTGTGGCACCTTGTCGAACGCCTTTTCAAAATCCACAAAACACGCATCTACCTGTTTCCTCCCATCCATAGCCTCCCCTATATCTTCCATCAATCCTGCCAGCTGCGTCTCACATGAGAACCCCTTTCTGAATCCATGTTGTCTATCGTCCATACTCCCGTTCTCCTCCATTACCCTCACGATATATTCACTCACCAGTCTCTCCATAACTTTTCCAACATTAGATGTTAGGCTCACTGGTCTGTAACTGGCTGGGTTCATCTTCTCTCCTCCCCCCTTGTAAATGGGAACCACTATTGCAGTCTTCCATTCTGCTGGCAACTTACCAAGTTCTAGTGATTTGCTAAAAAGTACCTGTAGGTATCTGCACACCTCTCCTTCCCCCATCTTTAACATTACATTTCTAATACCATCTGGTCCCTCTGCTTTTCTATCATTGAGTCGCCCCAGCACCTTTCTCAGTGCCCCCATCTCTATCTTACATCTATCATTGTAAAAACTAATTTCCCTACTTTCCCACCTACCTTCTTTGCTTTTCTCAAACACAGTGAGGTACTGCTCCTGCAACACCTCTGCTTTCTCCTCATCAGCTACAGATTCTTGTCCCCCTTCCCTTCTTAGTGTTGGTATTTTTTGTTCACTTCCTCTTATCTTTCATACATACTTAAATAGCTTATCCCAACTACCTTTTTGCCCTTCCTCCATCATCTTATCCATATATGAGCTTTTTGCCTCTTTTTATTTTCTGTGTCAGTTCTTTCCCTAATTTCCTCATCTCATCTCTCATACTTTTGCTTTCTACCCTTTTGTTTTTAGCATGCAATTGCCTACACTTGCATTTAAGCCTCCTAACTTCCCTTCCATAATAAGGTGGGTCTCTTCCCATTCCCACATTCTTTATGGGTACAAACTTTTGAACCGCATTTATTAAAATTTCTTTCAAACCTGCCCACATTTCTTCAATTCCTTCCTCCCTAGACCATGTCTCAAAATTTTATTTTAAGTATAACTTTATTTTAGTTTGATCTGCTTTTTTAAACTGTCTAACTGCCCTAGCCCTCTCTTTAACCTCTGTCATCAGTTTTGTGGCCATCTCAACTACTGGAATTTTGTGGTCACTAATTCCTTCTAATACTACTGAACTGACCACTGCTTGAACTGGTCTATCCAAGACTACATCTATAAAAGTGCCATCTTCCCCAGTCCCCTGCCTTGTTCCTACTACTGCTTGTCCCAATCCCCTATTTACCAGTTGACATGCCCATCTCTGAGTCATTGGTCCTACCCCCTCAGGTCCTTCTTCCCATGTCACTCCTGGTAAGTTTAGATCACCTGCTACCACTACACATTTCTCTTCCCCTATCTGATCTAGCCTTTCCTTAAGTGCCACAATTATTTCTCCTTTTTCCCCTGGTGGCCTGTAGGTTGCAATCAGCCTCAAAATTCTCTCTAAACTCTGAATTTTTATCTCAATAAGTTCTACTGCCTCCCCCACCCATTCTACTTTCCCTTCGAGTCCATCTTTCAGAACCACTAGTAGTAACCCCCCTCCTCTCCTGTTTCTGTCTCTTTGAAATATACTACATATACCCATTCCTCATCAACTCTCCATCCTGCACATCTTTATCCAGCCATGTTTCTACAGCCACCACTATGTTGGCTCCATATCCTTAGACTCTTCTCCAGAATTCCTCAATTTTGTTGTAGATGCTCCTACAATTAATCACCATTAACTTAACATTTTTCCAACTTTTTATTTTAATATCTTTATGTACCTGTAGTTTTCCCTTACCATCAATTTCTCGGAATAATACTCCTTTCTCCCCATCCTCAACTTTAGTTGCTTCCCTTTTACCTATCCTGGCCTTCCATTCTCCCTCCATGCCAGTTTCCCTGCTGCATCTCCCCTTTCCCTATTACTTCCAGTAACATTCCAGTCAAAATCACACCACCTTCCCTATTTAGATGCACCTTGTCTCTAGCAAAGTGTCCTTCCCTTAATCTTGTTCTAGCTGTGACAAATACTGCCCCACATTCCCAGCATAGCTTTCTCATAATCTCCTCTGCTCTCAGGATTTTTACCCCTTGCACACTTTTTCTCGGAAGTGTTCCACTTACTACTATCCTTGCATTTCTAGCCTTGTGGTTCTGGCCAAGGATGAAAATGGTTTTTTTCCATATATTCTAGTGATGTGGGAATCTCAACAAGCTACAGGAAAAAGCCATCACAACATTAACAAACAAAGATGAGGAGAAATGGGTAAAAGAAGAACCTATACTCCCTGTAAATAGTGTTGTTCGGTTAGACAATGCGCTTTATCACAATTTCTAAATTAATTAAGATGCCAACATCTGATTTGACAAATCACAATACGAAATAATGGTGTCAACAGAAAAATATTCCATTTGCAGACAACATGTTAAAGCCAACGCTTTACCAACTCATTAAGCAACACAAGGCTCGAGAAGCAATTTATTCGATGGATGAAATCATGAAAAGCTCCAGGCGTGCAGCACTTAATTTGCCACCCTATAATCCGGACTTGAATCAAATGGAAAATAACTGTGCTCATGTAAAATGCAGAGTTGCATCAAGAAATGCCACCTGCAATCTAGGCAATGTAAAACGACAATGTGAGGAAGTTTTTAACAGTTTTGTTGCAGGCAACTGGAAACTTTATTGTAACCAAGCAAAGAAATTTGAAATTGAGTACTATTACTAAGATGTTATGTTCTGTATTGAAATTGATCCCATTATTATTAACCTTAAAGGTGTGGATAGTGATACTGACATCACTGTGGAAAACGACAGTACATATAGGCTCTTCAACTGATGAAATAGGTGTTGCTGTGCTGGAGGGGAACAGCAAATGAATGAGGTGAGTACCTGATGTTTGCAGTCATAACAATAAATATGGATGTTTCTACCCCTATTGACTCCAACCTTTTCTTTCTCTCCCGTGGGGTTTGTAAGCTTATTTTACTATACTAGGTAAGTGGTGTTGAGAGTGACAGTTTTTCCGGGTTTGTTAAGGATCCATTCATCTTCACAGTAATTGTGTTTCTTTTAGGGTTCAAAGAACTGACTTCCAATGGATGCAGCCTATTTTGTACATCCTGTTGAGTTTTCTAATATTAGTTTTAATTTTCTGTTGTATATATTGTAATGATGTGCCAGCGTTGTGGTTTCATAGACGTTTGAAGAAACCAAGCAAGTTATTAAGTCCGCTACTAAAACTTAAATTAAGAACAGGTTTTATAAGTATAGTATACCTCTCTCTGTGCATGCCATCTGTATTTGTTACCCCTCGCCCCCCAATTAGTTTTGCGTTGTCCTGATGAGTATAAAAAAAATTAAGTTAAATGTAACTGTTTTCAATTTTTTTATTTGGCTATGCTAAGGTGCACAGCTTACAGCTAATCCATAACAATTTCTGAGAACACGTCACAGTATGTCACAAAGCATGTACTTCTGCTGCTACCTACCCCATAAGTTTTTAAATGTTTCACTCCTCTGATTCTCAGTTTGGCTAAAACCATTGATGTGGTCTTGGTAGTCTGGTATGCGTGAAATCCAGACCACTATGTGCTACATTATGCCAAATTCAAGAGGTTTTAATGTGTGTACAAATTTAGCAAAATTTTAATATTTCTTGTGGAGTGAACTGACTATGGGAGTGAAATTCAGTATTAAGAAGTATGTCTGTCTTGAAAGAACCTTTGTTACAAAGATAATGTTGCACAAATTATTCAGATTGGAAAGAAAAGTAATCACATATAAATTTTTAAAAGTATCCTTGGTTGATGAAATAACTTTGCAGTAAAGTGAACTACCTTATTAACGGTGTTAATTAATTATAGGCTACGCACGTATAGTCGGGAAACACTGATAATCTGAAAATAGTCCATTTGCCGACATAAAAAAAAGGAATTATAATTCACTCAAACACCTAACAACGTACAATTTTTCTTTAAAATAAGTATTTACTCATCTGTGCTTTTTTTTAAAATAAATATAAATATATTTGAGGTACATGGTAAACACGAGAAAATGTAATGTAGGAATCTCGTTAATCCAATCTCACACAATCTCCATAATCCACTCTTGCGTGCCGGAGTTGACATTCTTATGTTGCAAAAAGGTTACTTTTTTAAAAATTGTTTTCTTTACAGTGTTTAACTCACAGAATGCTGCATGGATATTTGAGAAACTGGTTGATTGATGCACTGATAACCAGGAGTTTACTATATTTTACTTTCATGAACTTACAAAATATTATAAAGATTATATTTTGTTTCAACATAAAGTAGTGATAGTGTTGCATGTTGTGATGATGTGCATCCAGGTGAAGACGGTATTGGAGAATCCAACACGCTACCATGTAATCCAGAAGCAAAAGAGTCAGGTACAGAAGTTCATCAGTGAATCCTTGCACCAGCAACCCATCGTGGGTAACTTTTGCAGCAGTCTCGGTGGCCGCAGTGTGAAGAGCACAGGCGATGTGGGCTCATGTGCCAACGTATTTGCAGTGCCACCACTGGGCGATGTGTTTCGTCGGCGTGTCATGACGACCAGCAGCCCCGAACCTGCCACCGCTGTTTCTCCTGGGGTTAGCTCTGTTGCAACCAGTGCTTCTGAGGTAATTTTTTTATTTTCTAGGTCTTTTCTGTCCCTAAAAAGTGGACACTATCTAAAGTATCTTTCTGGGTGGATTACTGTGTGTTGGTACACTTTGTAATAAGGTGGTGTTTGTAATTGGGTATCATGTGAAGTACTACCACTTCTTTAAAGGATTGGCACTCTGTAGTTATTGTGACTAGCCTTTCTTTGTGTCTTCTGCCTACCTCCAGGCATTGGAAATTCGGGATTTCCTTTTCAGTCTTCTGCATGTCAATGTCTGTGTTTAGCGTTGGTGCACATTGTGATATGTTTCTCAGGTTTGTGTTTGTGCTTTGAAATTGAGAATGTTAAAAGCATGATTAGTCAAAACTAAGTCTTGGTGAAATGTTGTGGAAATATGTCATTGCAGTGCTTTTTTGTCCAAGAAAACTAAGAGTGAACCAGGAAAATCAAGGAAAGCAAATTGAATTGGTTGTAGTCAACACCTATATAAATAATAAAACCTCAGATCACAGAACATACAAATAAATTAATAGAATATTTTTCAGTAACACACTGAGTGTTGAAGAGGACAGTTTCAAGAAGTGTTGAAGAGGACAGTTTCAAGAAGGGACCGTAAAAAAAAGGATTAACTACTGCTTTGTTACAGTGATGGTGAAAAATGTAGATTCAACATAGAATTTCAAAATAATGATCAGATACCTTGTGTTCAAGACCATAATTAATTCTCAAAAACTGACAACGTTCTTCCTAGAAATAAAAATCAGAAAACAGAGAGGTTTGTGAATGGCTTGATAGGTTGCCTAAGATTCCAAGCCGTTATTGTCATTCGTCCAACAATATATACTTTGAATGGAATAAACCATAGACCGTTAGATGAACCAATTAAATATGTAGACAGAATGTTGAAGTACTCACAGTTTGTAGTACTTCTTGACTGAAACACACTATGAATGAGACGAACACAAAGTCATCTGGTTGACGTTTCGCTGACCTAAGTGGGCTTAATCAGGCGATAAGTTGAGGCACACTGAGTTATGGCAGCAGTGGAAGTGTGGTTGGTGTCCCTAGCGGCCAGGAAGCAAACTAGGGCATGGCAGGAAGATTCAAAATGAAAGCCTGTAAGGGTTTGAAGGTGTACTGGTGTACTGTTTGGATTATCTGATATTGAGACCTGGTGGTTATCTGGACTTTATGTATTGATGAGCTAGCTCCCAGCACCTGAGTTCTGAACTGTTGCTTGAAGGGGGTTAAGCTGTCACGACTTTTGTATTGTTGCAGGAGTCAAAGTTTTGTTTATATAAAGCAGCATGTTCTGCAACTGGCTTCTCCAATGTGTCCTCTTTTCCCACCTATGGATTGTTTTGTCTGCTCTATGGCCACTCATTCTTTTTCTGAGTGTGTTGGTGGTTAGATCTATATACTCTGCATTACTATGTTTTCACTGTAGCTGGTATATGAGGAAACCTTCTCAACAAACTGGTACACCCTAAACTTCAACCAACAATGTCCACCACCACTACGCCTCCACCAGAGGATCACACCCCTGCAATAAATCACGCTGTACCTCCTGCGCTATCCATCAACCCTCCACGTCTTTCACCAGCAGACTTACAATAACAGGAAACCTTATATACCAGCTACATCGTAAACATTATAATGCATAGCAACTAGGTCTGGCCACCAACACACTCAGACAAAGAATGAATGGCCACAGAGCAGATACAAAACAAGCCATGGCCAGGAACATGGACATATTGGAGAAGTCAGTCGCAGCACCTGCTGCTTCACATAAACAAAACTTTGACTCCTGCTACGATACAAATGTTGTGAGAGCTTTACCCCCTTCAAGCAACAGTTCAGAACTCAGGCACTGGGAGCTAGTTCATTTATACATAACAAAGTCCAGACAACCACCAGGTCTCAATATCAGATAATCCAAATAGTACACCAGCACACCCTCAAACCCTCACAGCCATTCATTTTGAATCTTCCTGCCACACCCTAGTTTGTTTCCTGGCCGCTAGGGTCACCAACCACACTTCCATTGTCGCCATATCTCGGTGTACCTCAACTTCTTGCTTGATGAAGCTTAGATTGCAAAACATCAACCGCGCACTGTACCACTTTGTGTTCGCGTCATTCGTTGTGTGTTTCTGTCAAGAAGTACCAGCCTGTGAGTAATTCAACATTCTGTCTTCATATTTAATATATAACTTGAATCATCTTTCTAATCAAAACTGCACATGTATTCTATATTCCAGTAATGGTGTGCAAAAAATAATATTTCCCCCTGCAGTAAATCCATATATATTTATGGAAACACTTGCAGAAGAGAAAATTGATATTCATCTTCCAAGAAAGTACAAGTCTGACACATGTTGTACACTTGAAGCAGGTCTAGTAACTGGTGAAGGCTACACCCCAACATGTCCTACGAAAATATGAGGCTCGTTTGAAACATTTGTCAATTACAGGATTTGGCTGATGGGACAGTTAAATAAATACAAATTACAACATACAGGTGAGTGGGAACCACTGCCTCAGAGAAGAAAACAGAGTTTGTCGATAGTGAGTGAGTGAGAGATTTTGGTCAGCGCTCAACATCGAGGTCTTTTATGCTGGTGAGGGATGACATGAGGTGAGTATGGAGCAGCATCGGAATGAAAAAAGGGGGGGGGGGGGCGGAAGATCCCCGAGAAAACCCGCCGACCAGCAGCATCGTCCGACATGATTCCCACGTGCGAAAATCTGTCAGGGGACCGACACCGCCGGGAATTGAACCTGGATCGCCTTGGTGGAAGGTGAATAGTCTGACCATTCAGCCACCGCGGCCCCAAGTTTGTTGGCAGATCCAACTTATTTACATAATGCATGTTTGCTCATTAATGTGTCAAATTTCAACCACCTACCAGAAACTGAAGAAGTTAATAAAACGAGAATGGCATGTAGTTATGATGACCTGTAAACAAAACCAGAAAAGGATACAAAGTAACGTTAAATTGTATAGATGAAACATTGCTAAGGTGGTAGATAAAACATTGCTATGGTTATTTTTTACATTTATGATGATGAAGACAAAAGTAAAATAACGCTAATTTTTGTTTTATTATGTATTTCAATAAATCTTTATGTCGATTAAACTTCTAAACTAGAATTCATATGCAAAATATTATTTATGTCATCATTAATTATAATGGTATCTTTATGTTAGTGGTGCAGTATGTCATTCAAGTAATAAATCCTTCTGCGTGTTGTATCAAGTATTCAAAACAGATGTATCATTAATTGTAATAAAAGGGACATCTCAGTAATATTATGTATATGTCATTGAAGTGTGCACACTATTACACATCAATTGTGTGCAGTATATATTTTTGTGATAGTAAATACCTCACTAAAGACGGATTCATAACCACACTTAATGTGCATACAAATACATGCACGTACGTTAAGTATTAGAGGGATGATTCGTAGAGATCTGATTTATCGTGGGAAAAGTCTACAGTTTGCTAGACTTCACTGTAATGTATTAATTTCTGTTGCTTTTATTTTGTTACTGGCGAGAACCCTATTTGGCTGGGCCAATGATAACTCTTGTGCACTACTACTGGACGTCTGTGATTCGTCTGTAAACAGCTAGATCGTGCTACATAACCGTTGGCCAACAATACATGATGCAGGACACTACACTGATTTGCAGAATACGCTGGCAGAAAACATTCTTATGATTTTTCACCATATCTACACTGTCATTTAATCTGGACATGCATAGATATTGTTTGTCATAACAAAATGTCAGTAATAGATTGTCGTACTTTATTAAATTTTTATTTTTAGAAGCGAATTAAATAATTTGTGCCCACAAAATAAATTATTTTTCAATATAAATTAACATTTAATTGAGTCTTACGCTTGCACATGCTGCATTCCCAGCCACCACTTATTGTACGTACATACGAAGTAGACAGTTGATCAAGTCACGTACGTATGCACGCTACGCATGGATGTGAATGCTATCATGCACATTCAGTGTTTCTACTTGTACACGTACGTACATGGTGGTTGCAAAATCCAGCTTAACGGTGGTATGTGAACAAATTTTTTGCCATCCTGAAAAGCTTTGTATTTATTTGTTATTTTTTCCTGAACTGTCAGTAAAACTTCCGATACTTGCCTGATCTAAGAGGGACAAGATTGTAAAGTGTTATAATGGCGGTCATGTATCTTCCTCTGCTTGGAAGGTTGCTTTGACTTAGAAGAAATGTGCAATATCAGTGTCCCATCTTGTTACTCATAAATACTGTATAGTGATAATAATAATGATAATTGTTCTTTTTGAGTGAAGCTGTCATGTTAGTATGATGGATAATGAACAGGGGCCTTCGCCAGCAGTTAAGTCAGGATAAGAATGATATATCTCTTACCAAAATCTTCTGGCCTATGCCCGGATGATGCCGCTGGTCGGCATGTATTCTCAGGGATCTCCCGTTTTACCCGCCCTTGTATTCTGGCGCTGCTCCATACTCACCTTGTGTCACCCCTCACCAGTGCTAGAGACCTCTATGTTAAGCGCTGACCAAAATCTCTCACTCACTCTTCTGGCCAAATTAGATCCCACAAACTCCCTAAATTGCCATATTTTCTAGCGCTTAATCTAATTAGCTTGTGCATTTCTCAACATACGAGGACTGTTGGTTTACCATCATGTCATTGATGTGTGTATTTCATGCCTAAAATTAATACATCTTCTGTTCTGAAAGTCCTGCCTACCTCCTGATTTCACGAATAATTTACTGATAAGTTATTGGGAAAAACCTACAAGAGTAACAAAATTGTAATTTGTTTTCTCTTTTGGCCTTTATCTTCAACAGCTCACGTTGTTAATTATTCACCACAGATTGTCACCAGCTTTGCTGGTTGTCATGTGTAGCTTCAAAACTCCTAACCATATCTTTATCTTGGAATCAGTCAAGGTATTTTCTTGGTACAGATCACCAAGTTAGTAATGGAAGTTCAGTAATTTCATGTTCCCACATTAAACTAGCTGATGTCAGACCATTGTTTATGGGCGGTTGTCCCCTTGGTCACTTTGAAAATTGTCAATATACATAACAAGTTATTGTGAGGCTTAGTTTTGAGAAGTGTGTTGTACACCACTGAACAATTAAACTTGGCACATATGTTGACAAGTGATGCATGCAATTCTACAGCTGCAGTATTTGCCTTGGAATTTATTTTTTGGTTGTGCTACCATATATTGTGTTATTTATAACAGCAAACTGGAATAAGTTTGGTTTTATTTTCCGTTTGGAAACGTTTCTTTGACTCATACTTTTTTTTAAGGCTGAAGAGCTCATAGAAGATATTCTGTCTTTTGAGCAGAGTTCCTTAGCATCAGATGCCTTCAAAATATCTGATTGTGGGCTTAACAACTCATCTGACATGCAGGTATGTATTTTAAAGTAACATAAATAATGTATGCTAAATATGTAGATTATACAGTGCAGTTTATTCATATAAATACCTATTGTAGATGTGTTTTCCTTTGTTAGTACATGGTTGCATGTCACAGTAAATGATTATTGTTTATTGTAAGCACTGAGGAATTTATCTGGCATCACAAAGTGGTTGGATATGATTATAATTTTAATTTAAATCATAGGTAATATACATTTCTGAAAAGCTTCATTGTTACAAAGGTTTCAGTTTGTTTTTCTAATACCAATTGTTTGTGATAACAGTCAGAAGTGTATTCTATCAGTGCACAACTGATGGGTGATTTTTAGAATTTGTGTTTTTGTATCAGTACTCATCAGTTTATTCATAATCAATGCTATATTATCAATGTCTGACAAAGGCAAATACTACTGAAATATCCTTCTTTTAACTGTGTTTACTGTCTCCTTTTTGTGTTACTGTCTCCTTTTTGTGTTATTGTCTCCTGTTTGTGTTAGATGGCTGAATGGGGATGATGTGTGCCTTGCTGAATTGATCCACTCCTTGCACATTTAAATCCTTTCATGAAGCCTCCTGCTTTGCACAATGTAAGGAATGCATTGTATCTAGAATATATTCTGTTTGGGTCCCAGTTTAATTGCATTTTTTTCTGATTAGCATGTTTTCTTTTGCTTTTTTGAAAATATGTATGTTGTGTTGGTGTTTATGCTTCTTGTTTGAAAGATGTGAAACATGTATTTTGTTTCAAAGTGTTGTTAATATTGTGTGTAAAATTTTTAATGGTGACCAAGGAAAGTTTTAACATTTGATTTTTTTTTCCTATTTATGATTTTTGGAAAGTGCTACAAATTACTTATGTGGGAATGCTTACACATAGCTGTGTGAAACCTAATTAGTTAACTGTTTGTTGTCTGTGTTAGTGTGTTAAGGTTTGCTGTAATTTATATATTTCAGTCTAATGTAATACAGTATTTTTTAGCATTGCAGTTATGGCATTGAAGCAGTCTGGTTTTAGAATCTTCTTCTTTAAGAGTTATTTGGACCTATGTTTTTTTTTTCTTTTTGTTTGAAGCAAGGAAACGAGGAGGTCGATAAGTAGACTACAATGCATACGTTCAACACCGCTTTGCCTCTAAGTTCAGAGTACTACACTAGCGTACAGTGTTTTTGTAGAAAGTGTTTTTCAATAGGACTCTAAGCGGTGACCCTATTATTTAAATTTTGGAAAGTATGAAGTAAAGTCCAACGCAGGTAGCCATTATTTTCCAGATACAGCAATCTAAACAAGCCATTTTTACAACTTTTGAGAAGTTTAGTAATTACGTTTATAAAAACGAGCTGTATTTTTAAAATGCTAGAGACATAGCTTTAAGTGTGTGTTCTTTTCATAGACATACATATTGAAAACACGTTTAGTAGTTATATGTAAAAAAACACGTTTCGTACCACATTACATCACATCTCATGCACCAGGTCCAACTAACTCTTAAATGTTTCTTTGCGAGGAGACCATTGTGTTTTTCTGTGTTTTGTTTTACTGTCCGCAGTTAGTGTGTTATTTGTACAGTAAAACCCTGTTAAGGGGAGTTTCAATTGCCTATCTCCACAATGTAAATTTTCATAAATTCATGTTCCTTTTTCTCAGAAACTTCTTGATGGATCAAGATGAAATTTGGTCACCATTATCTACATGAATAGGGTAGTACTTTAGCACAAGGATTTACATTTATTTTTCTTGTAAAAAAATATATAGTTTTTTTTTAAATGTCATAAATT